>AJFK01000893.1:0-43175 GCA_000467715.1 Hysterium pulicare CBS 123377
TTTTATGAACTACTAAATATAAGATCTGACTGGGTCCCCTCATTCACGATAAAACATCATAATATCTATATGAATTATAGTAGAAAAACTGAAAGATTCAGTGTTGAATTATGTAGATAAACTACTATGATTGATCGTACTAAAATAACCTTGATTTATCGTGAAGCAAAACCCGTAGGGATAATATCCCCCGTTAATCTTTTCAGCATCTGGAGATGTGAAGGTAACAGCCTGGAATGATGAATATCACTTACGAGATTGCTCAATGCCAGCGAGACCGCGTGGAACTTTGGCGCATTCAAAGGATCAAGTTTTGCAAGACCATAATTACGCGGTCGTAAGAGCGACATCTCCTCTGCTTTCTTTACAATGAATGCAACAGGCTCACGTTGCAACAGGCTTACGTGGGAGCGTTTATGTTCTGCATCGATTGCGTCGCCTCGCCACCGACTAACATAACTCAACAAGAGGTTCTACTTCTATCGATGTTGTGAAGCCTGATTGATGAACCCCTCATGCAAGGTCGGATACCGCACCTAACCTTACCCGAAGTCCCCAACCTTCCCCACCATGTCGATGCGCACCCCGCACGGGGCTTTTCCCCAATATTCTAATATATGGATAACCACAAAGACTTGATTGTGCATCAACGACACATCTCGTGCAATTTCTCGCCATGCTCGCCGATATTAAGGTTCCCTCCTGCTTTCGATCCAATGGCGTTGAAGGTGTCGCGCTCAATAGTAGCTTCACCATATTCGTAATATTCTTCCTCGGGTCTCTCGCCTACATACTCCTTTCATGCCTCTACAACATCTACTTCCACCCGCTTCGTAGAATCCCCGGACCCCTACTGGCGCGCATCTCAAGATCATGGAGCCGCATCGGCAACCTGCACGGCCAAAAGTCGCAGCGCATCCACGCTGCACACGCTCAATATGGCCCTATCGTCCGCATAGGCCCCAATGAAATCTCTTTCTCGTCCCCTGCTGCCGTTCGTGCCATCTACACCTCCGACGCCTTCGTCAAGGAGGAGTCTTTCTACCGCGCCAAGCGCATCTTCCACGAGAACCACCTCATGAGTTTTCGTGACCCGGAAGCCCATAAGCAGCGGAAGAAGTTGCTACAACGTGGATTCTCGCAAGCCGCCATGCTGGATTTCGAGCCGCATATGGGGAGTAAGATCCAGGCAATGCTAGATCAGTGGGCAGAGATGTCCGCTGGACAGCAGTCAATTGATGTATACCCATGGGCACATTGGTTGGGTTTTGATACCGTGTATCATCTGATGTTTGACGAGGATCCGGGATCAGTGAGGAACGGCGAGCCCCACTGGATTATGAAGTATATGCGATCGTGGAGACCGACATTCATATACAAGGAGTTTGTGCCGCAGCTTGAGCGGTGGGGTCCATACGTACCAGGACACGTGGGAGGCTATTTCCGTGATGTGCAGACCTGGAAGAAGTTTGCTGTTAAGGTTATTGAACGCTGCCGTAGCACGGGGACGAGGACACCCTTTTTACAGAATGCGTTGGGTGGCAAGGATGGCTCCCTCGGTAGACCTCTCACTGATTCAGAATTGGCCGAAGAGTGCATGGGCGGAATGTTTGGCGGGAGCGGTACAACAGCCAATACATTCGTCTATTCGCTTTGGGGCGCTCTACGAAAACGTTCAGTCGCAGATCGTCTTAGTGAGGAGTTGCGAGAGAAATTCGAGGACAGAAAGGCCGTTCCATCTGCTACAGAATGCGCGAAGTTACCGTATCTCCAAGCCGTTATTAACGAGACGTTGAGGTGTTATCCCACGATCATCGCCACGCTCCCGAGGGCGGCAGTTCGTGACACTGTGATTGAAGAGATTCTCGTCCCCAGGGGAGTGAGTTAGATCCTCTAGCCCTGCCTTATCGGAATGTAGGCTGATATGTTGGATCCTAGACAATTGTAGGAACGCAGAACTACACCATGCACCGTAATGCTGCGGCCTTTCCTAACCCCGACGACTTCGTGCCGGAGCGATGGCTCGAGAAGGAAGGTGAGGAGCTGAGGAAGGAATCGTTTACTCCTTTTTCAGTCGGCCAGAGATCATGCATAGGTATCAAGTGAGTCTTATAGCTGATGCTTTTGTTTCCGCTTCAATTGACCATGCAAAGCCTAGCAAAAATGGAGCTGAGCAAGCTTGTTGCTGCATTTTTTCTTCGGTTCGACACCGATGTCGATAGCAGCATGACAGAGGCTGATATGAGAATGTACGACGTGTTCAGCGCCAGTCCGGCTGGAGCAAAGTTGCTGCTTCGTCTGAAGGAGGCTTAGGAAAAGCTCGAGTATGAGCTTCGCGGGCCAGCTCATCAACCTAAATGCGCTCGTGTGGCATTCGAGGATCGAGTTTGGCATCTTCGCCAACTGCATCGTGTTTACTGACGTTCAGGGTTGAAGAGAGGCATAACAGCAAATGCTGCTCAAGTTAGATGTAGTCCATGAGCTGCGCAATGTCAAAGATACCTAGGTAGATGTAAAGGAAGTTCAGACCGTTTCGGAAAGCGTAGAGCAACAGCAATACGACAGTGTGATAGCAGTCCAGGTGAAGACATCACGAGGTCAAGCAAGAACGAAGGATCTGATATCTCCCTTTTATGGCCGCCAGGCGAAGAAGATCCGAGTTCCGGGTAAGTGGTTCGTTGGCGGGATCAGCGGCAGGGCCCAGATTCACATATCCGACCCCTGACTGTCATGACCAATTGTTTGGCCCACAAAACGTGGAGATTCGGTATGGCAGGCGCATGTGGCGTTATAGGCCTGCAGCTGAAGGTTGCGCCGCATCGGCCTTTGCGAGCCTTTATGGGCCAGAGTTCTTTTTTTGCTAATGCCAAGCTTTCACTGGCTTGAAGCTAATCTTTGTTGGGATTTCACTTGGCACTCAAGCCCTAGCGAGAAAAACACCCTCACCCCTTTAACCACGACAAGGACATCATCGACTCGAAACGGTCCCACCTCGCAATAGTGCGGCTGAGACGGCTGAGGCTATCTCGCTCGCTTGAAGACGTGATGACTTTCTCTACGCCTTTTGCACTGGTGCGCGATCGTGGCGTTCATCGGCAGACATCCATCCATCTAGCGTCTGCCTTGAGAATTCTATAGAAACATGTCTGCACCCGAATTGTGGTGATCAACCGCCTTGCTTTCTATCAGGCTTCATTTCTGTTGGCCAAAGGTGCCAGGACTTCTCTTTCTACGCATTTTTGTTGTCAATCGTTTGGATGCCTATTGTTACTTGATCAGACATCACTTTTTTCCGCTTTTCATAATTTAGGTTCATAATGAAGTTCACTGCAACTCTCAGCATATCGCTTTTGGCCATTTGGACACAGACAGTGACTGCATCCCCGCGTCCAGCCAGAATTGATCCCGAGCAATGTGGTTCTAATGCAAACAACCAAAAGTGTCCGGGAAGCGAATGTTGTTCTCAGTATGGGTGGTGTGGTACGACGGATGCATATTGTGGAACAGTACGTCTATATCTCTGCTAAATGGTCTTTGTCTGACATATTCTATAGGGCTGTCAATCCGGATTCGGAACTTGTAAAGGCAAATCCTTGAGTGTATCCTCCTCCGCGACCAAAACCTCCTCGGCTGCGGTGGGCACTTCGACCGAGCAATGTGGGCCTCAAAATGGAAATCTAGTATGTGTGTCAGGGATGTGCTGCTCTCAATATGGATGGTGTGGAACATCAAAGGCATATTGCGGTACAGGGTGCCAGGCTGGATTCGGATCTTGCAATGCCGCAAGTTCATCGGTCTCTTCCGTTCGCGCATCTTCTTCTGCCTCTACATTGTCTTCTTCAACGATAAAGTCTTCATCTTCTACGTTTCGGTCCTCCACGTCATCAGCGCGGCCTTCGTCGGTATCTATTTCCACTCGCTCTAGCCAATTTTCGAGCACTCAGACCTCCATTACTCGGATTTCGAGCACACAAACCTCAAGCGTCCGAAGCTCCAGCACGAGAATCTCAAGCACTCGGCTCTCAAGCACCCGAACCTCGAG
This sequence comes from Hysterium pulicare CBS 123377, assembly GCA_000467715.1. NCBI lineage: Eukaryota > Fungi > Ascomycota > Dothideomycetes > Hysteriales > Hysteriaceae > Hysterium > Hysterium pulicare. Next base: position 4,043 of record AJFK01000893.1, read on the forward strand.
CAGCCAAACCTCGAGCGTGCGAAGCTCTAGCTCACGGAGCTCCAATACACGATCCTCAAGCACTCAATCATCTAGCAACAACCGAATTTCTAGCAGTAGCACTCGAGTTTCCAGCTCCAGCAGCAATCGAGCCAGTCAGACTTCAAGCTCATCAATCCTAAGCAGCCCGATTCCAAGTACCCAAAGCTCTCAGACATTAAGTTCTTTGCAATCAAGCTCTACGCTCTCTATCTCAAGTGCCGCGGTCACACCCAGCATGAGCACCAGCACGGTGTCTTCCTCGTCTTACCTTTCGCCATCGTCTTCCGTATCAGCTTTGCAGCCAGCATCATCGACAGCTCCATTTTCTGAAGATCCCATGGAAAACCCTAATAATTTCGTAATAACGAAGTCTTCCGATCTTATTCAGGGCAATTACATCACCGCCAGTGACGCCCACTATGGCAACAGCTACTTGAGGGTTACTTCGACAGATACAAACGGTGCCACACTCAAAAGCAGTGCCAAGATCACCGTCAACAGCGGCGACCGATACAGCGTTACTTTGTGGGTCAGATCGACAGCTTCGGGAGGTAGATGCACTGCGTCGGTGGTCATCAACGATGTGGTCGTTGCAACGAGTAGCAGTAATGTCGGCACGACTTGGACAGAAATTCAGGGTTACTACACTACTGATCCTGCTGTTACATCTCCAACAATCTCGGTAGTTGTGACATGTCCAGCCACTGCCGTTGGCCGGAAAAGACAGGCTGAGGAGGATGGCATGGATGTGGACGATCTGGGCATGAATGAAGACAACAGTGACATCACTACAACCTCAGGTGCCGCCGCAAGCAGTGCTTCTGTTTCCTCTTCGATTTCCATCTCCTCCACGATCACTCCTACGAACACACCACCATCTTCGGACGATACCTCATCTTCCGTAGCAAGCTCAAGCTCTGGCTTCCAAGTTTCGAGTACGTCAGTCAACTCGGTAGCCGCTTCGACCACCAGCAATTCTATTTCTATTACCACGTCGACGATCTTCTCATCGGCGTCCTCGACTTCAGCGTTGAATTGTGCTCCCACTTTGATTGATGGCGGCTTCGAGATTTCAGGTCCTGTGGGTACTTCATCCGACTGGAGCACCATCAATGAAGATAGAACTGGTGCTGGGGATTACTGGTTTGCAGGTCCCCTTTACGAGGGAGCTGTTGCATATGATGGTGGGTATGGGTACAGTGGCTACACAAACAACACCGTTGCAACGAGCTACGATATCCAATACCTCCACAATCTCTCGCTTTGCCAAGGCACCACCTACCAAGTGGGAGCATGGATTCGCAACCACAGACGCGGTTCTTCTTGGTCCGAGGGCTGCAGGATCACCGGGTATCTTGATGGACAGCAGGCCTTCTATGACAGAGTGGGCTACTATGATCAAAGCTATCGATACGTAGGCGGTACGGTGACTATCACAGCCGACACCTCAACAGCAGATTTCCACATCACTGTAAGCTGTCTTGATGCTCAAATTAGCGTAACCCTCCGTCCGAGAGGCGTCAAGTAAGTTCTTTCTCGGATCTCTTTCACACGTCCTTGTCTGACTCTCTTAGGTTTGACGATATCGCCATTGTTCCATTATCACAATACGTTGCTCCCGCAGTCACAGCCACGACATCCGCAACCATGTACTCTACAGACACGGCTTCGTTCTTCCCCTACTCAACTTCCTGCCTTGCCACCGATATTTCAGGATATCAGAGGAACTGCCTCATGGACGGCAACCAGATCTACAACCCCGGGTTCGAAGATTGTTCCAGGGATGATTGGGATTTCAATATTGGGGATGGCGCAGATCAAACTCTAAGCGGCATTACTACCGATCAACCGCATACGGGTCTCCAGAGCTTCAGGTTTGTCATGGCCAGCGGAGGCGGCACCCTAGGTATCATCAAGAACAACGTCAGGGCTTGCGCGGAGAGAAGTTATCAGTTTTCGTTCTACTCCAAGCAAGTTACCGCCGGAGCCTGCACCGTGGGCGTGTTCTGGGGACCCCTAACGCCTCCCAGTGCACAGTTTGGCAACTTTACTCCGCCGGCTGATGGATCCTGGATGTATACTGAGCAGCAAATCATAACTCCAGGTGCCTCTGCAATGTTCTACGGCGGGTACTATGAGTTACGAGTTATCTGTACTCAAGGGGGCGTGGAGTCAGCTGTCTACATTGACGATGTTTCGTTCACCCAAATTTGATCGATGAATCTACCCGCAATTCATGTCTCGAATTCTCCGCCGCATGTAAATATTCCTGAGATATCCCTAATTGAATCTTGAGACTTGTTCCGATTTCCAGTACGTATCCGAAACCGCACACGTGAGAGGCAGCCACGTGACGTAAGACCTACTAGCGGGGTTTGTATGAGAGGAACATATTCGATCATTGCAGTAATTCTCCAACTCATAGCTCAAACATGCACTACAAATCCGACTTAGACGTTCCGGTGCCGAATATCGATGTGTGCTCATTCCTACTGGATGGAATACCCGATGAGGAAGCCCAAGATGCCGCCGACTCGTTTTCCAAGCCGTTCATGTTCTCCGCCGAGGAACCTGACCTCCATAACCTATCCCTCATCAAATTCAAACGCCTCGTCAAGAAATTCGCTGCGGGATTGAAATACGGTCTGAGTCTACAGCCCGGAGAGCGAGTGATGCTTGTCTCTCCAAACTACATTTACGCCATTGTCGTTTGCCTGGGCGTAATTGCTGCGGGAGGTATTTTCTGCACCTCACAGCCCGACTTCAAACCGCGAGAGTACATCGATCAGTTCAAGCTCGACAAACCTAGATACTTGCTGCTTTGCGACGAAGAGCCACTCAAATCACAGTATGAAAATGTGTGTCGTAATTTCAAGACCTGTCTGACAACTTGCAGTGTATTGACAGCCTGGAAAACCGTAAATGGCGATGCCACAAATGTATGGCTGTTCGATCAGAGGTTGAGACATGAGGAAACTCGAAAGAAACATTGGTCTCGAATCTTCGATCAGGACAGAGGCCGTACCTTTGCTTGGGATAGGTTGGAGACCGAGGACGAGTGCTGCAGACCATGCCAACTCTTCTACACATCCGGGACAACCGGTCCTCGCAAAGCAGCGGTTATTACCCATCGTGGTTTAGTGGCGGCCTTTACTTCGGTGGGATATCGCAAAATGAAAGACATTCAGCTCGCCACCCAGATATTTGGTCCCAGAATGATCCCAAAATCGACGAAAATCCTACACACAATTACCATTGCACGGGGGTTCGGATCTTCACTTCCTCTGTCCATCATCAGAGCACGCCAGCAGCGACCAGTGCAGCTATACTTCATGAGCAAAACTTGGGTGGACATGAAGTCGTATTGGAGCATCGCCGAGAGACTCGAGATTACCGAGTGGTCGGTTGCGCCGTTTACCCTGAGGAAACTCGTCGAAGCGTTGAAAGATATTCGTTCTTCAGCTGGCTCTGTGAGCCTGGAGTCAATCTCATCCATCACTGTCACGGGAGCGCCATGCTCGCAGCGCACGATTAACGAGATGCGCGACCTACTCATCGAATTTGGTGCTTCGTCAACGCTCCGAGTAGGTAGAGCATATGCTGTGACTGAAGCCGGGTCGATGGTGACGTCCTGGCGGTTGTCAGAGCCCCCAAATCATGAAGAAGGATGTCAAGGCCGACTTGAACCCAACATGGAAGTGAAGATTATCGGACCGGCAACAAGAGACTTCGCGAACGAACTACGAGAAGGAGAGGTCGGTGAATTGTTGGTACGAAGTCCATCTTGCGTAACATCGTACTACAACGATCCGGATGCCACACGAACAGCGTTCTCCGAAGATGGATGGTATCATACGGGAGATCTGGGTTACTTCAAATATGGCAATCTATATCTCGTCGACAGAAAGAAAGATATCTTGAAAACGCCAGACAATGTTCCTCCGACATTGATTGAGGATGGCATCATGGAGCATCCTGATATTGTAGATGCTGGCGTGGTGGGAATTTATCAGACGTCCCTAGAATATCAACTCGTCCGAGCGTACGTGGTAAAGCGCTCATCATCCACTCTTGATGAATCTGCATTGCAGGATTGGATGGCGGCTCGAAGCGCTGCGACGTCGCATTTGACGGGAGGCGTCGTGTTTATGGATGAATTGCCGAGAACACAAGAAGGGAAATTGAGGCGACATGCTCTACAAGAGCTGGTGAAAACAGAAATGGATATCACCAGTACTGCGGAAATGACGTTAGCGCAAGGAAATGAGTTGAAGCATCGTACATGAAGCAATTTGTCCGGAAGGTATGAGTGAGTCCGATCCCCTCAATTTCAGTTCACCAACAGTTCCATCGGAAAATTATCATACATTTGATAATCAAGTTCCATCGACCACTCCACAATGAAGAATTTGATGAGAGCGATCACGGTATCAGATGACAATGGCTCATCCAAATTAATGTCAACCACAACGTCTCCGTCTATGTTACATGCATCAGTCATGCGTCTCCAGAACGTTGTTTCATCCAAATCTTCCATTGTGTCGTCCCGTAGAAGGAGTGCAGCATCTGTGTATATCCGGACCAAGTCACCGCTGTTTCCACCACCCGACATGATGGCTGAGTGCGCCATATCGGCCATACCGTCCAGAACGAAATTCTTTTCCCAGCCCCTAGAGACAAGAATATGCGGCTTGGTTTTGATGGCATCGACTAGGGCGTCTGCGAGTATTTGGCGGTACGCATTCGCGATTGGCAAGCCATACGCCACAAGTATGTCCTTCATCCCACGATGCATGCTCCAACTCAGTGGGCTCCATGGAAGTAGGTCCAACGATTTTGCAATGATCCCACTTTCGCACTTCGGTACGTAGATCATCGAATAGGCATTCTTCTCTGTGCTCTTAACGATCAGTCTCCTAGCCATATCTTCAACCGCTGGCTCCGACTTTTGCCTCCGTCGGAACAGCAAATCGACTTCGTGGACTTTTCCTTGCAACATGTTATATAGATGCCTGCTCCCATGAATGCCGCCGAATCCACGGCTTCGCAACTCCAGTATGCAGAACCCAGGTTTCTTCCGTCCTGGGAAGGCAACTTTAAAGGAACCTCTGGAAACAATCCCAACGAGCATTTCCATACATTTGTTGACCCTTCGGGGAAATGAGGGAGGATAAATGTCTGCGGCCCGGTGGCTATCGTGTGGTGTAAAATGTACAACTGCCGGTCCACCGATGGGCCATTCGATGGTCCAAAGGCCGTTGTAGCCACCATATGCTGAGCGATGTCCGGCGGAACCAGAATGACAGTAGACGGTGTTGCAATTACACACTGCAATGAGAACAAGCAGAGCGGTCCTAGAAATCGTGATGCATGCTGAGTCGCGATATTTTACTAGTGGTGTTGTGTTGACAATCTCCCACGCTGGTAAGGGACGCTTCGAAACATCATCACCTTCTTTATCAATGTCGATAATTAAGTCGCCATCTCTCTTCTTCCTCTCGGTCTCCTCTGGAAACTTGTTTCGCTTTCCAGGGGTGCTCGGATGGATCACAGTGAGAATGGCAGCCCACGCTGCTTTTGCAACGGTTCCAATTGGCTTCCTCGTGATATACACTATCATGTTTCCGCATATTCCTTCTTCGATTGAAGCAGACAGGACTGGTCCGACGGGAGGCGGTTTTGCGAGCCTCAACCAGCTGTGAGCCGGCTGTCGCTTGGCCCACACACCAAGATACTCATTCCCTCGCTTCCCATGAAATGAGTCGAGCTGGTTGCGGATGGCGCTGCTCTGAATGAGCAATGATCCAAGACCAACGGTCGTAACAACGGCAGAGATCCACGAAGCGGCTAAGTTAGCTTGGTCCATGGTGGGCTTGTTGGATTCGAGCGAGCGACGGCGGAGAACTGGCATGATAAGGCTTCAAATTAGGCAAGAAGGCAGCCATGCGAGACCACCTGATCAAAGCCTAGAACAACATCAGAGCCGGAATGGGGCTAGGATCTGCGTTCAATTAGAGCGTCAAGTCGGTAAAGTGAGGCTGTGGTTGCGGGAAGACGAAAGGTCATAGGACGCTTACTCCTGCGCAACGCCTTCATTGGTCAGCCTTGTCTACCGTCGGCAATAATCTTGGTGGCAGTGCCGATCATCAATCACGCAGGATAGAGCAAGAGGTATGCAATTATGCTTAATGCTTTGTTGCTGGAGATAGGCTGAGCCCATACGACTGAAATAGGCGGCGTACGTCTAACCCGCAGTGACCCGTGGCTGATATTACCATAATCTTAGATTGAATGAAGTTGTCTGTGAGAGGTTGAGTGATAGCCCATTAAGTTTAAGTTCAAAGTATGTAGACAATATTGCGATGGAGACGATAATCCTCTCATTCCTTGCCATGACCGTTGCGACGATCTGACTCCGGTTGCGCTTCACCGGACAGATCAAGCTCGTAATCCATCTCATCGATCTCGCTTTACATCTTTCACATCTTTATCTTTTCCAAAGACAACCATATCGGGATAGAGGTACCAGGATGCGAGGCCAAGCAGTGGCGCGCCAGTCTGTACACTTTGCGGTGCCCCGGAGATCAATCTCTCTACTGTAATCATTGCACTCCTCCAAGCGTCAATAACACTGTCGCTGAGGCCAATCCTACCACTGGCAGGTATTCCTAAATGGTCGATAATTAGTAGGAGCTGTTTATGACGGTGCTCATTGGCCTGGTCTGCGGTTTGACGCCACGCATATGCACTTGCTTGCCAATTAGCGATCTCGTCTCGTGTTAAGGACATTCTAGAAATGGCGAAATCCATAGGTTTTTTGGACGACTCCAGTGTATGTTCGCGGATAGCTATCAACTCCATCCATAGTCCACATCCTCGCAAGCATACATGCCAGGAGATGAATGGCAATCGCGGAGTGGCCAGACGTTGCAGCCGCCCATATTGTTGTGCCATCAGCGCCGACGTCGTGGGCAAAGAGTCCGTGCTTGAAGGTACCTTTCGGGTTGAGAGAGGGCGATCTTGCAATTTCGCTGCATCGTAGGCCATATGCCCGGATTAGATGTGGCGTGGTTGGGACGAGACCCTCGAAGAGTACACCAAGTTTCGATGCAGTTGCGTGAGATTGACCGGACTCAGCTTCTTTATTTCGTCGTGATGACAACGATTGGCCGAGATCGCGATATTCAGCTGGCGGCTGAACTTTGATCAGCGAGAAGTCAAGCTGAATACTCGCTGAAGATACATGTGTCTCAAGTTGAGTTGAGAGCGCTGAGGCGTTGATCTGAGGCAGCGCCATAGGAGTTCTGATCCCAAAAATATGTACACATGTGAATTCTTCTTGTCTCGACCTTTGATGCGATAGTAGGACAAGGTTACACTTCGAATTTGAAACATGGGAGGGAAGGCTGTGTACAACGAGGCTGAAGAAAACTTGGAAAAAGGCGCGTCGCCAGGCAACTCATTGCCAAGTTGCCTTCTTCTTCCGCCTATTGAAAGAATGCATTGCATATGCACCAGCGTGCATGCATATGCAGTGTCCTTTGGAATCTCTTCCCCATGCTTTCTGCTGCGGGTCAGCCTTTCGGTTGAGATGGATGCCACAGCGCAAGTGAGAAGCTTAAGTAAATAATGCAGAAACCTTATTCGAATGTCAGATTTAATCCTCGACGGTCCCGAAAATATGGGATTGTGTGGCGTAGAGGCTGATCTTTCTTCTGCAGAAGACTGGCGGTAAGGTCATTTGTCAGCCTTCTCCCTCTCGATAGCGCGGAATGTAAAGCCATGTAGGGTCAACTCATGACCTGAACAGTGCTCAAACACCGTTGTCGGTGCTTTCTCCTTGACATAAGATGGATGAAATGTTGTTTGTGTAAAGACTGGAGGTCGCGGGTTTACTAGCGATATTACGTCATACATCAATCACCTGTTGAACCTCGACTTCAACTATCCACACAACCACCCAAACATAAAGCATACTCTCAACACCTCCCAATTCACTTAGCTTCCGCCCAGTTACATCTGCCCAAACACCAGTAACTCTAGATCTCTCATCTCCCCGCAATTCATGATCAACAGCTCTTGCTCAGCCCATAACCTCATCAGAAACGTTACCAGACAGCTATCGCGGAGCAAACCTCCTCTTTTAACCAAGTTTTACCCTTTGAAATTTCATTTTCAAGTCAGTATGAGTTGGATGGACTCCTGGTCTCGACCAGCAAAAAGCTCGGCCGTTCCGCCACCTCTCTATCTCTTAAAAGATGGAGACTCCGTGCCATACTGTCAGAGTTGTGGACGAGTGATAGGTTCTCGCAAAGCTCAAGGCAACCAGGAAGTAAAATACTGCTCTTCGCGCTGCCGGAGCCACAAGCCCGGCCCAACTGACCGAAAGATCGAATCCTTCTTTGTGGCACTACTAAACGGCGAGGATCCAGCAGCACTCAAAGATGCACCCCCGGATTTGCCAGCGACGCCAACTAAGCCACACAGCGAGAAACGCAGATCGAAGGGAGATCCGCGCATCATCATTCAATGCAGCGACGTCGAAACGCTATTCTTCGGCGCACGCGTAGATCCAGAAAAAGCATTTGGACGAAAGAAGAATCGAGCCGCTCGCGGATTGCCTGACCCAGTGGAATGGAGAAGTGTGGATATGGAAGACGAAGCACCAGACGAGAACATCCCCGAACCGGAAAGCTCGCATCAAGACTACGGCGCGGGCAAGATACGGCCCGCGCAGTCAAAACGAGAAGTAAACGGTAGTGTAGGCGGCGAGAAGGGCTGGGCAGAGCGGGAGGAGGAAACCGAGGAGATGAAGAGGAAGAGGATTGAGGGCCAGCAGCGAACGGAAGAGAAAGAAATAGTTCGTCGTGCAGCGAGGAGGCTTTGTGTCTTTGGAGTCGACGTTGGAGATCAACAAACGCCGAAACCGAAGAAGGCGCGCGAGTCAACGCAGGGGCAATATACCATCGCCAAAAGGAAATGCGAAGCTGTTATGCAGGGTCAAGTTGTTGAGCCCAGTTTTGCCAAAGGAGAATGGGGTATTCGATGGAGAGAAGAATGAGAACTTCTAGTCACAAATAGCACACAAGGTGGCCGCGATGGAAGTTTGTGGAAAACAACAAAAGTGGATATCTTCAATTCCCAAACGCCTCTAACCATACGAAAAGGTATCATCCCTCATAGAAAACTAAAAAAATCCGGCCGTATAATCAAATCATCCCTCCAACTTCTCCTTCCTTTCCTTAACAATCCAGTCACCCAAATCCTTGATACTGACCCTCTCATCTAAAATCTTCAAAAGCGGAATAGCACTCTCAAACAGCAAAACAAACCAATTCCTCAACTCCACCGCAATCAGACTATCAACACCATACTCAGCGACCGACTTGCTCGCCTCAATGCCTTCTAACGGAATGAACAGTAATCCTGCTGTACGCTCCATGATAGCTTTTGTAACACTCTTCGACGCATCTTCAACATTCCCCGCTTTAATCGCAGTATCAACTGAAGCAGTGACTGCTGAAGTCACCGTCTTAGCACGTTGCGGCTGTTCTTCCGAAGTAAGATAATCCTCCATCGCCTGCACAAGATGAGAGAACTTCTTATCCGTCGCCCAGCGCGGAGGAGGTGCTCCAACATTTCCCTCCTTCTGTGCCATCTTCGCCAGTCTGGACGGTTCCAAGCAGGTCGTGATTTGTGACTCAGCTAAGGGATCGTAACCGTGCCAGCTCATAGTCGAGCTTGGTGGAGTGACAAATGCTGCTTCTAGTAATCTTAGGAAGGCCAACTCGCCGGTACCATACAAGCCGTTTCTGTAGATCATATTTCGTGTGATCGCCCTTTGACCGAATTCGCCAATCTCTGTGATCAGACCGAACGCAATGGCACTTGCGGGAAGGCCTCGTGCTCTGCGATACCGTGCGAAGGCATCTTGGAAGCTGTTGGCTGCACAGTAAGCGGCCTGTGTTGGCAGCGCTACCACTGCTTCAAACGAGCTGGTCATAATGAAGAATTCCAGTGGGAGTTCCTGTTCGAGAGTGACTTCGTGGAGGTTGATCGTGCCCTGGACCTTTGCCGAGAGACCGTTCTTCCACATATCGTAGGGAAGCGTATCGAATACTCGATCTTGAAGAACCACCGCGGCGTGCAGTATCCCTTTGACAGGCCTGTGAGCCGACGCAGCTCGAATGGTATTGGAGACATCTTCCTTCACGCTGATATCGCATTGCGCGATTTCAACCCGAACACCACGGGATGCGAGGTCGTTGATGAGAGCGGCAGCTTCTGCGCTTCGAGAACTGGAGGCACTGGAGCGGGAGAAGACTGTTACGTTTCTTGCACCGCGGTCGACCATCCACTGGAGGATACTCCGACCCAACCCTCCTAATCCACCGACAATAATGTACTCGGCCTCGGGATCAAAGGTAGCCTGGGGTAAAGGAGGAATCATCTGGAAACGTTAGATCGGCTAGGCCGGACATCACGCATATTCACACATACCTTCACCATCGAAGCCTGGTCCTCATACGAGACGACAACCTTGCCGACATGCTTCCCCTTAGAAAAGTAAAGAAGCGCTTGCTCGAGTTCCGAGACATCAAATGTCTTGATTGGAGCGATCGGATGAATCACACCTTCCCGGAGCATACCGCCAACCTCTTGCATTAACCTAAAATAATCAGCACATTACCTATCATAAACGAGGAGGTACTTACTGTGCACAGAAGTCTAAATCCTGAACGGCCAAGGTACTAAGATCAAATGACGAGAAAGTGGCATTCCGTGTAAAAATCTCCATGGCCATGGTATTATGATTCTGCACATCAACACGACCAACATCGATGAATCGTCCTCTGGGAGCAATGCATCGCCAAGTTTCATGCATCATGTCGCCGTTGGAACTACTGAGTATAACATTGAATCCTTTATTGGCCGTCGCCGACATCAATTTCGGAATGTCAGTTGTATCGCGAGACGAAAATATTCGCTCTCTTGGGATACAGCAGTTCTCGACGAGGTATTGAGCTTTCTCTTCCGTGCCTACAGTGGCGAATATCTCACTACCAATGCTTTGGGCAATTTGGATTGCGGCAAGGCCTACTCCTCCAGTTGCGGATTGTATGAGGACTCTTTCGCCCTTTCGAATGTTGGCAAGGTGTTTCAGGGCGTATGTTGCTGTGCAGAAAACCATTGGCATCGATGCCATGTCAGAAAACTTAGCAGTCGGCGCCATTCGCTGGGCCATGGATGCGGGAAGTCTGTAGGAATTACCGAACTTGCCCCATGCAAGGGCAAACACTCGATCACCAGGGCTATATCCAGTGACAGATTTCCCGCACTTTGTGACGACTCCCGAGCACTCGGCGCTGAACTCATTCATGTCGATTCTTCCAGCTGACACGGCAAGATCTTTCCAGTTGAGTCCAATCGCCGCAGTCTTGATCTCGATCCAGTCATCTTTCAAGGGATTCGAAAACGATTCGTCTTTTTTGAAGTATAGTGAGCTCAAGAGTCCAGGCGTTTCGAAATCAACGATCATTGGACCTTGATCATGGAGTGGCATTTTCATCATGGCGGGGGTCGGACTGTGCAGAGCTCGGTAGCGATCATTGAGATCCGAATCTAGTACTAGTCGACTGATATTAACGACACCATCGCGCATTGCCAATTCACGCTCGAAGTCGCCTTCATGGAGACGAGATTCTCGATGCACGATCTGCTGTGCGGTCTTAGCATCCGAATGACCAAAATTAGGTTCAAGGTGGAAAACTCCGTAGGATGCTAGAGGATTCTCGGTGGTGAGCATTCGGATCAGACCGGTTCCAACTGCTGCCTTGGGATCATGACCTTGCAGTAGCCCGCCGTCAGTAAGCCATAGTAAGGATGATGCTCTCCGGATCACTTCTTTGACTCGAATGTATTCGTTCTCGCCGCCGTCGACTAAGGTGTGAGATTCGAGATTTGCTGCTAGTATCACCCTACAGCCATGTGGGAGATCGCAGTCATCCAGTGTGGTCAAGACTGGCGTAATGCTCTGGTTTCGGAGCTCTGACGCCAAGGTTTCGTGGAACTGCCCAGTCTTGAGGTGATAGATGATGTGGACAGTCTCTTGCCGCGATTCCTCGGCTGGTGGGTCCACTGCGGTGGTGACAATGGTCGAAACCACTTTAAGAGGAGCTTCGTAATCATCGAGGTCCACATCGATTCCCGAAAAGCCCGAGACTTCCAGGTTTTGCTGCCACTGCTCAGTACTGAGGAACGGCGAATCTTTATCCTCTTCCTCACTCCAGTAATCAGGGAATGTTCCGTAAGCGAGACCAAGTCCAAGGAGTGGACGTGTTGTCTCTAATAAGATCATCTTGCCCCCAGCCTTCAACAGTTTACGCGCGTTCTTCAACGTCGTGGATATGTCCTTGGTCGCATGTAGACATTCAGAAGCGATGACAATATCGTACTCTGATTCGAATCCTTGCTCGATAGGACTCCGGTTTATATCCAATGTTCGGTATGTGACGCGTTTGCAGTTCGAAAACTCTACTTGGGCGGGTTGGAAGTATGCGCTGGAGACATCAGTGAATGTGTAATTGCTGTATCGCTTACTGTCCGTCTCGGCACCGAGTGTTCGCATCGCAATTCGCGTGGCAGCTCCAGTGCCAGCACCTATTTCGAGGACCTTCATTTTGGGATCTTTGTGACCGGCCAAGTCTAAGAGTCGATCAAGTTGAGGATATGCACCACTGATTCCAATGCCGGAAGCGTAGATTTCGGTCAGAGTGTTGTCTTGGCGTGCGATTTCGACTCCGGTCTTCAACCCATTTAGGATATCGGAGATGTTATCGAAGATGCGCTTCGTGTGCTTTATGTCAATCACATCTTGCATCGTGGAGCAGATTGCGTCAATAGCAGCTACGCGGTTCTCGCTGGGCATGACGCGTGCTTCTTCAGCATATGGCAAGTCCTTGACTGCCGCTCGTTGTACCCAGACCATGAACCTGCGTAGTGTGGGGTCCTGGGGGATTATGGTGCCATATGTTTGCGCGATCTCGGTGATCATATACATCGACACCTTCTCCATCTTGTCGAATGTCGACTGGACAACATCCAGAGACACTGTTGGAGGAAAGAGCTTCTTGGCTTGGTCGAAACGCAGGGTAGAAATATCGGGCTTCCAGACGAGCCTTGTGTATGGATCCGGGCGTGGGACTCCGACATTCTCTCCCTTTCCTCCATAGTAAGCCACACATCGAATCTTGGCGATCTCAACAATAGGTTCTCCAGCTTGAGTGAGGAGTTGTACGCTTGCATGAGCTCCTCGAAGACCTTTGAACTCGCCAACTGCAAGACCTTGGCCGAACTCCCCTTTATTGGCACGCGGCCACACGGTCATCTCGTCAATGAATACAGGAATGAATGCATTCTTGACCTTTCCAGTTTGACCTCCATAACAAGCAATGAGCGCAAGTTGATGGCAGAGGTCCAAAGAAGCTGGATGAATGGCATAGGAAGATTCGGGGCCTTTGAAGAAACCTTTTGTTGTATTCAGCCCCACCTTAGCCGTCGAAATGTTCTTGCTTGGGTCGGACAGAAGCTCTGACAAGCCTTGGAATGACTTGCCATAACCCAGACCAATCTCGGTGAACTTCTCGTACCAGTCTTCGATATCAATCACTCGCGGATCCATCTTTTCGTCGAGGCGCTTTAATTTTCGATCAGATCCAGCTGTCTTCGAGATAAGCCCCGAACAGTGCTCCGTCCATGTATCGGTTCCTTGGGTGACGGAGGCAATCTTGAACTCAAACCAGCTTGTGGAAGAGGCAGCCGCTTGCATATTGACCACTATTTCGAGACCGAGGTCGTCTTCTGGTATACGCATTGCCGACTTAATAGAGACATTCCGCAGCTTGAAGCTGGTGCCTTTGGGATTTTCACCGCTCGCGCTGAGGAATTGCGAAGCAGCTTCGATAGCTATGCAAACGTATCCCGACGCTGGCAATACTGGGTGCGGGATCAACTGTTTTCAAGTCAACGACCACCCACTCACATGTTCTATGGCTATTCCGAACTTACCTTATGATCCTTCAGCCACGGTACGTCTTTCAGCCGTAGGATGTTTCGCCATGCAGGTCTTTCTTTTGCGCAGCCCGCCTGAAGCACACCTAGGATATCGTGTCGAAGATGTCGTCTCTGTTTGATTTCTCGGCTGATCCTATTCTCATGGTATATCATAGGTCCAGAATAGTTATAACGATATGTCGGGAGATCCACGCATGTGGTACCATGCACATAGCGTATTAAGTTGTTCTCGACACTCTCGACCGCGTTGACCATTGCCAAATCGACGGACGAGTTCAAGCAGAATAACGATCCGCAAAGGCTAAGAACATTCCTCATATCGTCACTGTTTCGTTTGAGAGTCGATAGATAGACGGGAGGCTTGATTCCATGTTCGGCCTCAACTTTGGCGAGAATCTGCTTCAGTGGGCTTTGTAGTGCTCCATGTGGACCAATCTCAATCAGGATATCGACCTGCGTATCCTTGCCAGCGACAAGCACTTCTGCAGCTTGTGAGAATTGCACAGTAGATTCAAGGTTCTTGCGCCAATATGCTGGAGTGGCGTGTCTCTTTTCCAACTTCTTGTGCGGCGTGACAGAGGAGACCCATCGAATGAGAGAATTTCGTTTCGAGCTGTCGAGCTTTCCGGATGCATCGAGTTCATGAAGCCCTTGTTCCAGTAGAGTGGCGTAGTCATCACCAATTGCAACCATATGGTGCGAATGGTAGGCATTTCCACCGGTATGAAGTAATCTCACGAATACGCCGTCCGCCTTCAGCCGCTGGTGTAGTTCGTTGATGCGCTCGACATCCCCGGACAGAGTAACACTTCCTGGAGAGTTGACAGCAGCAACCTTAGCTTCAGACTCGATACCGATCAAAAGCGGGAGGACATCCTCGGCTGAGAGTCCAACGGCCAACATCAGACCTTCTCGGGCATTCTTTGCGACAGATTTGCCACGGCAATAAGCGGTGGTTATAGCCTCGGCGACGGACAGGTAGCCAGCTCCATATGCAGCTGCAATCTCCCCAGAGGAGTGTCCAACCGTCACTTCTGGAATGATGTTCCATGATCGAAGGAGGTCGATGAGTGCAACTTGCAGAGCCGTGCAAATCGTCTGGGAGATCTCGGGTTCTTGTACGGAGATATTCGAAGCGCCGGTTAGGATTTCCTCGAGGGTCCAGGATGGTGAGAACGAGAGGCTTCCAAGTATGAAATCTTGATATCTAATCGAATCCTTGAAAATCCCATATTCGAAAAGTTTGGAGCCCATGTTTTGCCACTGTGCGCCTTGTCCTGTGAAAACAAAGCCGATACGAGCTGACTGGGTGTTCAGTGACTTCATCGATGTGATTCCACTTGCGTCCAAAGCATGTGCTGGGCGTGCGGAGTCGGTTATGCAGAACGTCTTGTAAAGGAACTTGGATCGTCTTCTCGATAAGGTGTATGCTAGATCAGCTAGTGAGTACTGTGGGACAGCTTCTCTTATTACAGAGATGTTGCCCTTGAGAGAATGCTCGTCGTGAGCAGAGAAGGGAAGTACAACTAGACGGCGCGTCTTTGGGGAACTTGTTCCATTCGAGAACGGAGTCAAGGAGTTGTGATGCTCGTTCGGTGTTGCATAGTTGACAGCGGTTGGGGCCCTGCCATTGGTGATTGGAGAAAAGCAGGAGTCTTTTCTCGACCAATTCTCTACAGAAGGGTGATCCAGAATACAATGTGCATTCGCTCCTCCATATCCGAATGAGTTGACACTGGCTCGTCTGGGTAGGTCCTGCGGCCATGGAGTCATTTCCGTGACAACCTGGGCCCTGGCAGCATCAAAATCAACTTTAATCAATCAGCAAGCGGATATTTCCCCATGTTCTCTTAAAACACTTACTACTAGGATTCAGATGCTCTACACCCACGGTGGCTGGGATCATTCCCTTCTCGAGAGCTAGGATTGTTTTCAGCACACCGATGACACCGCTAGCAGGTTCGGCATGGCCTAGATTTGTCTTGATCTGAAAGTATCGACATTAGTTTTAGCAGGAAACATTTGTGTCGAAGCAATACGTACTGATCCAATGAGGAGCGGCGTATCCGTACGATCTGGCCCAAAAACCCTTCCAATTGCGGACACTTCTACAGGATCGCCCACCGGTGTTCCGGTACCATGACATTCGAAATATCCCGTCAAGTGGGTGGGAAGTCCGGCAAGCTTGTATGCCTGACGAATTAGACCTTCTTGGCCTTCCACACTTGGATGTGAGATACCAGCAGTTCGACCATTGCTAGGATTAAGTCAGTAAACGTTGTATGTGTTAATGAGGGGCGACAAACGCGTTCACCGCCGTGCCTCTGATGAGTGCACGGATTGGGTAGTCGCCTGCAACAGCCTCTGAATATTTTTTCAGATACAGAGCACCAAAACCTTCGCCACGACCGTAGCCATCAGCGGATGAGTCGAATGTATGGCAAGTAGACGATCCCGATAAAGCACCCAGTTTGACCGTTAATAATTGCATCTCAGGCGATAAGATTAGATTGCTGCCACCGACGATGGCGGATTCACAGTCCCCATTCCTGATGGCGCTGACGGCGGAGTGAAGAGCATACATAGATGATGAACATGCCGTATCGATCGTCATACTACAATTTGTTAGTAGTGAATCTAAGTGCACTAAGCTACAGAGATGAGAATCATGCTCTTCAAATGAACGTACCTTGGACCCCTCAAGTTGAACAAATGATTGATCCGGTTGCTGATGGCACTCACGCTACCTCCAGTCGATGAGTATGGTAACGGAAAGTCGATATCATACATCTGCATGATACTGTGATCTGAATTGAAGTTGCCAATAAAAACGCCGGTATCGGAACCAGAAAACTTCTCCCATGGTTCACCGGCATTCTCAAAGGCCTCATATGCTACTTCTAGCATCTTTCGCTGTAACGGATCCATAGTCATTACCTCTGTGGCATTCATGTTAAAGAAGGTGTGGTCGAATAGTCTCGGATCCTCTTCGAGAAGACATGCGCCTTCAGTATGAATGCTTCCGGGCCTTTGATGGTCGGGATGATAGTAGCCATCGAGATTGAGTCTATCATGGCCAAATTTTCGAAATCCCGTCTTCTTTTTGCTTAACAGATCCCATAAATCTGATGGATTTGAGATGCCTCCGGGTAATCGACAACCTGTGAAGTCAGTATAAAGTTCGACTTAGTGTTGAGGAGATTTACCCATCCCAACAACAGCTATGGGCTCGGGACATTCTGATGACGCGCATTGGGACCAATGCGGCTCCCACGTAGCGTCTTGGAACCCATTTTCGTTAGAATGAACGGACGCAGGCATAGTGACAAGAGATGACTAAGGAATGGAGCTTTGCAGAGCTCTGTTCATATGTGCGAAAAGCGATGGGGGAGTATAAGAAACGAACTTCGAAGAAACAAACCTCCACACCAAAGTGATTAAGATTCCGGAGACATCCTGACAACTGATATGAAATAGTCCGGAAATAGAAGAAGGCAAGACCAGGATGCACGCGGTGAAGTCATCATATTTGATTTGTGCAAGTTCCAGATTTGGCGGAGTACTCCATGCTTCCATGCTGATACACCTCAGCCGTTGAAGAATCTAATTAAACCAGTCGTTTTCTGTGGATGGGACCGCGATCAGCACCAAGCTATCGTTGTTAATACCCGATGCCAACTGTTCTGGGATTAGATACGAGACAGTGCTAAGCGCTTGCAAGGCGGATTTCCTAGTGCAGTAACCATGCCGACCGTTTTGAAGTCCGAGATGGAGGGCCTTCCAGGCGCAGTAAATTCACTTCATGAGGTCTAGTTGAAGCTCTAGCTGATAGACTGTATGTGTAACAGCCCTGAAGGGGACTATTTGACCCAATAGGCGTCGACAGCCTGGTGTCATCAACGGGATAGGTACCTTTTGTGGTAGTTGGGCGAGGATCTCCCAAGGCGTGTCGCACCGCATTTGATGCAAGATTGTGAACTGTATCGGTGCTGGCAGAGGCTGGGGCAGATGAAACCTGGATATCACCTTGCGATCGGCATGGGCTGGGTAAGTAAGACGGGAGTTGAGGGTGGTAAGGCCGACCCGAGCTGAAGAAGAACCTCACGGTTGTGCAGGTGGTTGGACGGATAATTTACCGGGAGCCAGGGCTTGGCAATTGGGGGCCAAAATACACAGGCAACCTTTTGGTGGTAATCAATCAGGATAAACCAGAATGGCCCCAATCCGGGATTGTGAGACTTCTCCTATAAAGGACCGGGTCGTTGGACAAAATGCCAGCAATATCCACCGGACACTGGCCGAACTCGTGCAACGGGGCGGAGCTGTCAAATCCAGCCCCCAAAGCGCAGGAATGTTCACCAACTCCGGGTTGTTCTTGCGACTGGCAGGAACGTGAAACGGTCGGCTTCCAATCGAACATGTTTGAGCCGAGGGAAATTCAGCCCGCGTTGTTTGTAACACGAGCCGATTGAGGGAAATGCCGCCCTTGACATTCCTCATGAAGGGACTCATCGCTGGAGCCTATGGTGCGACATGGACGGCCCGACAGCCAGGCAGCTTCCCAGCAGATGTTCTCCACCGCTACAGCGCCGTATGTGACTGCGGTCATCATCATGACACGGAGGTGACCGGATCGCAAGGGAGGTTCGGCTTAGGAGGAATATATGGCCACCAGACCGAGATACGAAAACCGAGCATGTGTAGCCGAGAATCTACGCGTCGCGTTTCCACATTGCGCCAAATATAGCACAGCTCAGCGATTCTGCATGCAATAATATGGATGAGTGCTTTATATTGCGAATTACAAATCTCAAACGGCGTTCGGAAGATAAGATCTTGCCGATTCGTATCCAAATATGAGGTCAGTAATGTAATGCTGTATAACAATAACCGCGAATTAGGTGCGACCTTGTATTGCTCTTTCACGTGACTCACCCATGGATATGTTCCAGATGACGGAGACTGGGAGTCATATTTTCCTCAGAAGGATGCGTGTTTGTGCTCAAAGTGTAACCTGTCATTCTGGCTTGCTCTCTGGATCATTTCAGTACCACGTGATCCGCAAAGCTTAGTTACGAGTGTCCATTTTTGTTGATGGAACGACAATTGATCGGAAAGTAACCGTCGAGTACTTTTTAACATAAGCCATATAATCCCTACTCCAAATTCTAGCCCGACTCCCCTAAATGTGAGACTATCCTGTAGATTTCCACGTGACACCTGGGTATAATGACCGTCTATTTCCCCCAAACCCAAACGCCGATTCCATTTCACCTCGAAGCCCCAGAACAAAATTGTTAATTCCTGTTTTCGCTGCTGTGCAATCCCCATTGACTCCCTAGTTTGATGTTATCCTCTTGTAACACATCGTCCCATCCCCTTTCCACCCCCTGCGGTTCACCAATGATCGCCTCTTCGTCACTCCGTTTCGAAGCTGCATAATGTGTCGAGGGAAATTTCTCCCTAGTCCCTTCCTCCTGTCTCCATCCTTCCATGTGAACGTGGCCATAATTAGTGATGGATCCTTTTGAATCGCCCTTCGAAGACGCCCGACTTGAAACGAGATAGCTGAAGAGGCTGGACTGTGATACAGAGTCTCTAATTTGGACGATGGAAGGCGAGATCAAAGGCAAGCAGGCGGATATCATGCCGAGGTAGACTTCCAGAGATATTAGAATGCCCGGCTTTTCGCCGTCGTGAATGAAATCGGCTTGGTTTTCTTCCTCGAGCATTTTGAAGCGGAACCCTACGATGACGAGAATCCTACGCCCACCATTAGCAACTAATCTCTAGTGGAGGCCCTCATTCTCCGTAAGAAGGGAAATAGGACGGAGAAGACCTACAAAATACCAAGGCCGAACATGGCACTAACACCAGCCTTCTTGAGTTTGCTGACCTTAAGATCCCAGACTACCGGCAATGGCAAAAGCACAAGTACCACATCCAGAAACAGATTCAGCGCTCCACTGATATAGAACCCATTTGCTCTCGACAGTCCACAGTGTCCCCCAGGCACGGTAACATAATTCATTTCGAACGGAGTGCAACTGAAACACAATCCGACAATGAATCCGACGAAGAACAGAAGGCAGAGAGCCATTGCGACGCGCACGCACCAAATAAACCAAGTGATGCAAAAGAAGAGGTCGTTGTAGAGAAATAAGATAGACATCTTGATGCAGGTGATGGCGACAACCCATATGAAGAAACCGGCGTAGGTGATTCTGGCAGCGTCCATGAGATGTGTTGGGTTTGTGGCGAGGATTTGGCTCATATGGAGGCCGACGCCCCAGTGGACCGCTGGTAACGATCAAAATTTGATGTCTTGAGTTGAACAATTCGAATTCGACTCACCAACAATCTTTCTGATGAAATCTGCGGTAGCGAACAGCCATGCGGCGATGATAAGATAATCACAGGTAACCAACTTCTTCTTCTTCAGCCGTCTCGCCCATAACCTCAACCCAATGACGATGGCATCGACGAAGACTCCAGCTGCAGAGGCTGCGATGACTTGGATCCCAATTTGGTTATGGGGGAGAGGTTTCAAAGCCATTGTACCTTCCGACATTCTGCTTTCTGTGGGAAATATTCTCTCAAGCTGCGTAGAGATACAAGAGGAGTCAACGTTGAGCAGCTATTTTATCGAATTGGCTGAGGCTGGCGGAGTGGAAATTCAGCCTGCTTTTCCTGGATCATTTGACCTTCGAAAGAGTGGTAGGATATGAAACAACATATGCAGCTGAACCTAAATCAAATCAGGGAGCACCAAACACAGCCTTCCATTATATTCTTGAAAAAGAGGTCGGCGAGGACAACCCCATGCCTTACATAACATCTCATCTTTCTCCGTGCGGCCTTCAACAAAGGATGGCCGGAAGGAAATTGGCGAATCTGACCGCATTGCGCCTATACGGACTATGTAGGTAGCCTTGAGGAAATGGCGTTAATCCTCTAGGCAGCAACGCTCATATTTGGGCTACGGATTGGAGTTATCGTGAACTTTGGCTGCAATATTGCTGCAACGATGGATTACCGGGCTGGCTGCTTAGGCCATGGTAATTTTGTCGATTGGTTGCTTGATGCCCGGTGTGGCTTTTTGAACCCCTACCCAGTTCCCCGAAAACCAGTCATATCCCTGTTGGCTTGCTGACATGCAGGATGCAGATACCAGAGCTCATGCAGGCTGACTTTAATTTGAGCACACGCAATGGTAGGCACTAACTTGCAGGGTCCTTTCAAAAGATCTACCGCTATGGATTGATAGGCAATCGCCTGCAGAGACAACATGAGGGGTAACGTGAAGAAGAACTTGCTCCGTGGATCTGCATTTGCAACCACATTTCTGGTGAATTGTCATGACTGGACTTTGGTCGGGGTTGGGCACTTCCTACAAGGTTCCTATTTGCGAGGAGAAATAGAATTATTGGGATCAGAAACGATGGGATAACGAACCGCAGCTCGTCAACACATGCGACTCACAGCTAGCTTGTGTCGGAATGTTCCAGAAATATCGTCAAGGGAAGCCGTTGCCTAGCTTTGCTTGACCAAGCCATGCATCTTCTTATGTCAAATGTCAAAGGCTGAAATGTCCGCTCCCGGCGCCTCTTTCTTCAACAAACCAATCGTCTCGATCCATATTTGCTTTTGCTTTGCATGGCCTTCTTCAGAGACGACAAAGCTCGATGGTCTTGTGGCTAAACGTTAGCGATGCCAGATAAGATGTAGGTAGAAACCTACGGAGTTGGTTGTTGTTCACTCAGATATTTCCCGTGTGAATCATCATGCTCTACAAGTGCATCTGCCAGACAATGCCCACCCTGAGCGGTTGTCCAAGCCAGACACCATAGCACCACCTTGAGAATGCCAGTGGAGTCATCCCGATGGAGACCACTGTAGCAGAATCCTGGATTCACAGTGTTTATGATAACTTCATCCTTGCTGATCCTACTAGCCAACTCCCGTGTCCATAAGACGTTCAACAGCTTTGTGGTATAGTATCTCTGCATTTGTTGCCCGAAGGTGTCCTTCTCGTCCATTTTCGCGAGGATGTTGGATGCTGAACGCTCATGGAACGGTATCCAAAAATGACCTTCTGAGGAGACTATTGTCAGACGTGAAGGTGTACCGGCTGCTTTGGCGGTCTTTTGCAAGGTTGGTAGGATGAGGAGTGAGATGAGCGAGGTGCCCAGGTGGTTTGTTTGAACATTCTGTTCGTGGCCGGTGGGGGAGGTTGTGTATGATAGCTTCTTCAAGCCGGCGTTGAGCAGTGCATAGTCGAGGCGATCAAGAGATGCGACCTTTTCGCCGAAAGCAATGATACTGTCGTAGGAGTCGTAGTCGAGCTTCCAAACCAGGATCTCGCAATCAGGATTCACCTTCTGGATAGCATCTTTGGCTGTATCTCCCTTTGCTGGATCTCGAACAGCGATGATCAGGCGTGACAGTTTGTGTGAAGTGAGTTCGCGTGCTGTTTCGAGACCTAGTCCGATGTTGGCGCCGGTGATGAGGACGGTTTTCCCTTGTAACAAGGTGTTTGACGGTATTGGTTTGGGGGTAAATGTGAGCTGACGCCACATGAAACCGAAGAAACCACCCATAATGACGACGGAGACGGTACAGCTGGAGAGTGAAGTGTCGTGGTAGCGGATGAGAGGATCTCAATGTGGCGTGGAGGGGAGATGAGCGGGTTGAAGCTCTGGCATTCCTGCAGGTCCTCAATATCGGGACGGGGAGCTATGACCCTGGCACCTGCCCTGGCTGGAAACATTCAGCCCCCAGACATAATGGAAATGCATGTGAAACGCAAATCAATCTGGTGTTGCGCACAAACGTCGATGGATGACAACCGATGGTGATCCTAACTTTTACGCTGCGAAGCTTAGCCCGCCGCGGTTCGGCCCGGCTAGGTCACCGCCATTAAATCCATCGTGAGCACGAGCAGCACATCCTCAGACCCAGTCTTTTATAACTTGGAGCATCTATACGAAGTTGATATTACAGTACATATGCCATTTCCCTCGACCATGAAGGAATCTCGTTTACAAGCCCAGCTTGAACCCTCCTGGCACATTCCGCTGAAACACTCTCATCGGATCTGTACTTCTACTGATGGCCTTCAACTTCCTAAACGTATTCGTACCATAGCTCTGGAGCGCTTTCTGGGACAGATATGCATCGTTCGGAAACAAAAACTGATGATATAACCCCCTAGACTTCGTAAGTTTATCTATGTCGTCGATCAAGTCAAGAAGAATCTGCCCCATTTTCTCATCATCTGAGGGTGAAATCCAACCCATGTCGATACACAGCCACAACTGCGCCGTCTCATTCAGATTCGTGACCATGGGGTTTGCTCCGAGCGCTCGCGATGCTGAGATCATCGAAGCGGAGATCGGTTGAGGCTGAAGAACTAATGATCCTCCATTGATCGTGGCGAACTTGGTCGTCGCATCTTGGGCAATGCGGGCAACGTCAACATATGTGGCTTCATCGAGATAGAACGTTGTGGCACCATATGTCCACCTTGGTACAACTCTATCCACTTGCTGGCTGATGAGGTCGGTGAAGTTATCGTGCATCCGTGTCCCGTCGAACTCTGCTGTTATATTGTAGAATGGTTCGAAGGCTGAAGGGCGTTCAGTCTCGTTGAGATAGGCCAGAATGACGTAAAGGGTATTGTTGTTGATCCCCATGTAGCTCAAGAGAGCCGAGTTGGTGTCGAGTTGCCCAGATCGCTGGTACGCTGCAAAGGCTTGCATGATCTGATCACGCTTATCGTCCGTGTAGATGAGAGCGCCGCCCCAGACCTTACAGACTGGATATGTCCGCATCATGACATGTGTTACGATTCCTTCAAGACCCGTTCATGTCAGTTCCCCAGTTTGTGTGATGTTACATGGTTTGGTCTTACCGAAGTTATTCGACCCTGCTTTGAGGGCATAATACACGTCAGAATTGGACGTTGCACTCGCGTTAATGAAGGTGCCATTAGCGGTCAAAAGTTCGAACGAAACAACACTATCCGAGGCGAAGCCATATTTGCTTGACAGATGAGACAGACCGCCTGAATCACGTCAGCGAAGGAAGCTTGTCATCGTAGATGACAGCGCTTACCTCCTAGAATTGTTGCTAGCCCAACGGGCGGAGCTCTTGCGCCCACCACAAGACGATCAAAGGTTTCCAGATAGGAATAAACATCTCCCCACCTGTTGCCAAACCCGGCTCGAACGGTCTCAGATCCACTGTCGTACTCCAGGTCGTTGATGTCGCTCATGGAAATCAGAACTCCATTGTCAATGCCCGCCCAGCCTGGCATCGGTGAGTGACCGCCGCCACGAATTGCAAAGGTGGAGTTTGTGGAGATCAAGATCTTGAGTGCACCAGCAAGGGCATCCGTGGATTCGGGAGTGTAGATACACAAAGGTGAGTTCCATGCGGTCTGGTAACTGAGGAGCTGTCAGTGCTGTGACGTTGAACGGTAGGCTCGACCAGTAGCTCACGCATATGCCTCTCGTAAAGCTGTATACTCGCTGCCATTTCCCGCTGTCACAACTTGATTTGGGCTCGCTGAAGCCAACATCGAGCAAGCCGCACCGTCTCCTCCATAAGCACGGGCATGATAGACATGAGAAGCGTCACCTCCCAGGTCAAGGTTGGTCCGCGAGTATAAGCGGTTCGAGTTTCCGGGCGTAGATGCCCGCGTTAAGTGCAACCATGCTAGAGCAAATAGAACAATAATATTGAAACCCCATAGACGTGCCATGGTTCCCTGTCACGGTTCCTTGTTGATGGGTCTAGGTAACGCAGTAGCGAAGTTGAAAAGTGTAGTGAGCTGCTTGAAGTTCTATTTGTTATCAACCCAAATCCAATCTCTAGGTACGCAGCAGGCTATTCACGGAGTATTAGTGAAACGCTGTTGCCCTTTGGAGAAGGTATAAACGTGAAGGAGGGTTTTGGAAGGAGCATACCGCCAAACCTCGAAGGGCTTAGTGAAAGTGAGACACAGACATCACTGTTCCTGGATTCCAGACTCATTTTGAATACGACCACAAATAAATCGATTGAAAGGAGCACAATCCGAAAACGCCTTCGTGAAAAGCTTCGTGATGATAGATGAGTGTGCACAGACCAATGTGTGGAAATGGCGGAAGCTCCACCAACAGCCTGGTAAAGGGCTGATGGGCGCTAGGATTTATTTTGGGTATGCGAATGGTACTCAAGAATCATGTGCATGAGAAACCTTTTCGTTCCGTCGTCTTATCGTTGATCGGCGCTGCAAGATTTCTGCGGTCAGCTCAGCTCCGTGTTTGTAGGCTGAATCCTGGCAATCATCATTAGGCAAGGCAGAAAACCGCCCCAAAGTGCAATATGCAGCGGGTTCCGCCGGAACGCCCAGTTTCTTTCGAGCTGATCTGTTAATGCAACAATTGAGCTGAAGTCCGTCAATCTGATGAAGCGATCTTGTTGGCACCGTACTGTAAACGATCGTCAGCCACGGAGAAGGTGGCATCGCAAATCCTAAGACGTACAACTTCCATCCAGTCGGCGATATGCACTTTGCTTGAGCCAATCGTCAGTCAATTGAGTGCCCTTAGTACTAGGATTCAGAGTTGGAAAGTGAACATAACGAAGACGGTGTCGCGGTGCACTATCTCTGCGTTTATTATGATAGATTGCGAAGGCACCTGGGACGGCTACTTTGTAAACATGTTTGTCTTTTCGCATACTCTATAAGACGGGTCGTGGGCAAGCAACACGTGGTGAATAATTGTTTCCGGGTCGATATTATAGGACCTTTGATGAAGATGACAAGGAACATGAATGTAAACTGCTTGGGTCAACGAGAAACATCACGCTTCTTCTGGAAACCGAAGTCGAGCACAATCAGCCTGATTCATATCCTCCGTCCTTCTCTTAGTCGCCCTTCAAGTCCCCAAACTCTTCTGAAGGCTGTTGAAAGAGCTGGACCGCATTCAGACGCCTGAAACGCTAGTCATAATGTTCATGGAAGAGGGTGCGCAAGTTGCTTGTAAATTTATAACAGAGCGTGCAGGTAACAATGGAGTATCAACCAAGAGATTCGCGAAAGTGGTAATGTGTAGCTCTAGTGTGAGTCTGGCCCTATCACCGGAGCTGAGCGAGGCCTACCTAGATCATTTGAGCTCAGCGAAGGCCATAAAAGCCAGTTGCCCTCATCAAGCGAATGCAGAAGGTGCCTAAATATACATAGCCTGTGCACATGTTGTTCCGAAAAGTTTTACTTTTACAAGCAACATACACGTACCCAACGGAGGTATAGGATCTGGCGGGAGAAAGAGTTTAGTTGCCAGCGAGACAGCATTCGAGTTTGTTGGGATGCCAGGAAGGCAAATAGATGCAATGTCCCCGGCCAGGCAGTCGGACAGCTCATACAACACTCCTGCATCCTCCCCTGTATGATCGGAACTGAAGCTCGTGAAGGCCATTTTAGGCGTATATTCCGATGTCGTGTATGTCGTTGCGAGGTCGTAAAGATATTGAGATCGAAAGACCAGGAGCTGCATCTAGTTGAAAGCGCTGCCAGCAAGTTCGACCTATCTATTGCGTAGTGAGAGCTCACCGGCTTGCAACTCGTTTTCGTACATCTTTGCTTCGAGGCCGATGTTCTGAGAGAAGCTCGGGAGGTCATGGATGAGGTCCGCGTCAGTCACGGCGCTGAAGTTCTGCTCTTCTCGATGATATCGCGCGCTTTGAACCGTTGATATCGGTAGATATGTTCCAGTCCTTCCATTCCAGGCGTTGGATCGAATGCTACGTCGTTCTTCGTCTCACGCTGGTGGCTGGGATATCTTGTGCTGTCGCGGAGCTCTGCTCTTCAAGTAATTTCGGAGTCCATACTGTCAAGTTTCACTTGCCGATTGATGCTTTCATGAGTTTGACAAGAGGATAGGATAGGTTGTGGCTGGCGTATTTTACGATGCTCAGCTCAGGTTTACTAACTCCGCCGCCAAGCCTCTGTCTTGGCGATTCTTGTGGGGCTGAAATAAGCCCACTCTCATCTCTCCCTCTTCAAACCTCCACGGGAGACTTCCCATACAAATGGAGCATCGGACGCAGTCTAACGACACCTCTTATCCCTCTGACCAAAGTTTCGAGCATCGTCACATGGAAGACCAGATCCAAAATGATGCTCAACGGCTTTTGCTGCCAACGAAAGGCTTCGACATCGCAGATCTACGAAAATGGTATGAAGAATACAGAGCTATTGATGGCAATATTCTGTCCCCAGAGTCTGCAGTCATACAGAACGTCAACGCCGATGAGCTCGATGTAGAATTTATAGAAAAACGCATTCATGAGTGGGCTTCGAAAAGCCACATCACCGATGGATTCTGCTCCCAATGCCAGAGTCTGTTCGTGAACTGGCCACAATTAGTGGAACCAGGCCAGAAGCCGAATTGGGAGCATGAGGTTGGGCGCCTCTGCCATACTATTGAGCTAGAAGCGGCGGCGCGCAGTGGGTGTAGATTCTGTGCTTTTCTAATGCAATCACTAAGAGATAGCGACCTGCTCGACACATTTCGCAAGATTGAGACACGTATAGGCCATCTCAATGAGGCTGCAACGACGTCTTTGTCAATTGAAGCTTGGGGAATTGGAGGAAGCTTACTATTGTGGCTGAACTTCCCGCTCAAGGTATGCAAGGATTGCAACAGTGGTATTGCTCAGTACAGCAAGTTTGAGTCAAGCATCATGCCCGCCCACGGTATGTGAATCAGAAAAAGCATCTTGAACATGGTTGACGCCCCAAAGTCAGTTGCTACAGTAAGCAGCGGGACGTACTCGATATTGCGAGCGATTGGCTGCATAAATGTTCCGAAAGCCATGAAGTGTGCAACAGCAACGAGCAAAGTACATTACCCACGAGATTGATATCGATTGCAAGCAATCCCGTCCGGTTAGTTCTCACCGATGGATGGGACGCAAAGCCTCGATATGCTACTCTTAGTCATCGGTGGGGAGATCCTGAGTTTATTAAGCTCACTTCGAAGAGATTGGATGCGTTTCTCACAAATCTACCGACCGAAACGCTTCCTAGAACCTTTCGTGAAGCGATTGAGGTTACTCGCAGACTCGGCTTACAGTATGTATGGATTGACTCCCTGTGTATCATACAAGACGACAACAAGGATTGGCAGAAGGAGGCCGCACTGATGGCTTCGGTCTATGGTGGCTCATGGATCAACATAGCAGCCTCCTCTGCGACTAATGCTGACGAGGGGCTTTTCCTAAAACCACCTCACTTCAGTGGTGGACTTCGTGCGCGGGTCACGGTGAATGGCACTCAAATCGTACGAGACTTTCGAAGCCGGCATGTTTATGAGGAATCCGTAAATGAAACGCATTTAGCTACAAGGGCTTGGGCGCTTCAGGAGAGAATTTTGCCGCCCCGGACGATTCATTTGGGCAACCGAGGCGCCTTTTGGGAATGCAGAACTATGACTGCAAACGAATTTTTACCAGATGGGTTTCCGGGCCAACATGCTAGACCTATGGTTTCTGGGGCTACGAATACCCAACACAAGAGTTTTTGGTGGGCAGGTATAGTACGGCTATATTCTGGTGCCCACTTAACCTTCAGTAAAGACAAATTGCCCGCCCTGTCCGGAATCGCGAGGCTGGTGTATACCCACACTGGTGACCAATACTTGGCGGGTATGTGGAAGGCAGATTTTGAAGAACAGCTATGTTGGAGACCTCGTATTCCAGGAAAGCGACCATCGTCATGGCGCGCCCCCAGTTGGTCTTGGGCATCTCTCGACGGGGATGTATTCTATGCTCCGGCCGAGTTCCCGAATCCCGACGTCTTCACAGACCACTATACTCATCTACTGGATGCCAGCGTAACGTTACTTGGGCATGATCCGTTTGGTCAACTCAGTGCCGGAATGATTCGTCTTGGTTGCTCCTCGCTACTGGCCGGCCGGTTCTCTAGTTCAGAGACTATTATGATAACGTACGGCGCGGAGGTACTGAGTATCAATGTGCGAAAAGACGCTTTGGACGATGGAGAATATGGAAGCGCCGACGTAATTTATCTTCTGCCTCTTCTTGGCGGGAAAACTGGTAACGGGTCCTATACTGAAGAAGGTAAACTCAATGACGAATATTCGCTGCGTGGAATCCTCCTTCGAAAAGATAATGCCGCTATAGGCCGTTTCTATCGCCTAGGAAGTTTTGAGGTCTATAAGCACCCTCTGTGGCACAACAAAGAAGAGGGGGAATACTATCAGCCCATGGTTCGACTACTTGAAAAAGAGGGCCGGAAAGAGGCAAAGGCTGTTTGCGTGGAGGTCATTAAGAATTCTGAAAATCCGGAGGAGCCGTTTGTTATACACGTTTTCTAGTATCAACAGTGAGGAAGTGAGGAGGGAGAGATGTGCCACTCACTTACATCAATCCGGAATCAACTGCGCCATGAAGAAGCAGTTTATTTAGCCTACGTAACTTCTTTGCTCTATGTCTTTGCTTTTCCTCTTCTACGACTAACAAGCTCATCCTTACAATGTTCGTCGGTGGGGTCGAAGTCCTTTCTTGTATAATCTACGCTAATTCTTTATGTGTGAGGACATCGAATCTCTTGGTGCGCGTAATTAAATCGGGCGAAGGGGTATCGTGGGAATGGTAAGCGTGTAGTTATGCAAACCCTGTCTAAGTATTACGGCCGTTATTTAATTCGAATCCGATCCAGAGAGACGCGCAGTTACTGATAAGTATTAATGCCGACCATAGATGGAGATCCTCTGATGGAACACTGGACCGGAGAGATGCGACGAGAGTATATTCTACCTTGACAAGACTCCTCGCTTAAGATCCAGCATAGAAAGATGGGATCAGGGCTAGACGATGGCTGGAAAAGTGCTGAATCTCATACTGTAGATGGGATACGAACTGACGGTAGCGTAGGGTATGGTTGCTGGTGTTGGATCAACTGAGGCTGTGGGTAATATGACTGCGGACAAGGTGCTATCATGTTGAGATTAGCAGTGTTGACAAGTACAAGGGGTGCAGAATATTACTGTTGAACTTGAGGCATATAGCCTTGAGGTGCCTCGTGAAATGGCGGCTGGCGCGAAGGCGGAGGGTTGCCTCCAAAAAGTGGAGGCTGATTAGGGTTCATTTTTGAAATGTGTGGAGAGTTTTGGGAAGCAAAGAGAAGTTGGATAGATTTCGTACCGCTTGGGCAATGTTGAGCCATCACATAATATCGCCTCACAGCCGAGGCCACCAGATTAGGAAAGATCAAGGTGAATGGCTCATTTCGCTTTAACACCACCACTACGCTTCTATCACTCGAAGTAACTTCCGTCATTAAGCTTGGCGAGGTATAAATGAGCCAGCATTCAAGTCTACGAGGCCCCTTGGTCATGCTAGCCCACCAAATTTCTCGCCCCACACCTAACTACACCTTAGCTGCGTCCCATGGAGACGTCGAAACTCAGCAAGACAAAGGCCACGCAAAGGGACTTCGAAGAAACCAACCAGCCTCCAGGGAAACCTACTAAGATTCGAAGTCGGGACGAGAACCCTTCCACCTGCGTACCTGCTGAGATTCAGAACGGGAAGGGAGAGAAACCACAATGGGTGTAGTAATACGTGATGTTAAACCTTCAATTGTCCAGCACACCCAACAATACAAGGATATGCGGACGATAACTTCGACATCCGCTCAGGGCTAGATACTCCTCTAAAAACATATTACCCAGCTCAACCGGTATACACAGACGGGAAGAAGAGGCGTCACAAAGGTCATCCGGAGGCTAGAGTCTTGTGAATCATCTTTTCGTCTACCTGCTAGATTTGAAAAGAGTGGTAATAGAAACCTTCTCGGCCTCTCTGCTGAGATTTAGAAGAATCCCCTTCGCCTACCAGCTGAGATTTGGAAGGGAACTCAGAAGAACTATGTGACAATTTTGATGATTGTGAATGGTGTTATTATCTAATCATAGGCGCAGAACGTGCCTGGCTCCAAGCAGTCAGTCCAATAGTCTTGGCTCACATGGATAAATGCTTCAACAATAAGAGACGCCCACGGCCAGCGCATGCCACTGGATACACGGTTGGCCCAGAGGGCCGATGGAGCAAAGGTCAACTCTTCGACACATTCACTCCAAGCGCAACAGGCATAATGGGCATGACTCAAGAGTCATCCCTTCTCGGCTTCGCGAAAGCCAATACATCAAGCACAAATCCAAGCTCACCTCCTCCGAATATGAGTCAAGCAATCTCCCAAGCGAACTCAGTACCGCAGGCGATGAAAATCTCGGGGTTTACAAAGAAAATTCAGGTCCAAGACCTTCAGAAAGCAAACCGGCAGGTACTCAAAAGGGAATATCAGCACTAACATGATACCAAAACCAGGTGCTGCCGGCGCCTCTGCACCATCAAGCAATACGCCCACACCAAGTACAGCTGATGCCGCTCAAGTCCAGAGCGGCTCAGCCATTCCAACTCCAAGCACAATCGATGCTGCTCTAGCACAGGGCACTCCATCTACAGGAGCCCAGGGCACTCCATCTGCCACCAATCCAGATAAGGCGTTAACATGGTGAGGTATTTGAGATAAGTTGTCGCAAATGTCGGTAAACCATGCCGTCAAGGGCATTTCTGATCTTCGATACACTTTACCGTAGGTACTAAACTGGATCGTAAAAACTCTTCAAACGACATATTTAGGGTTCGCAGTTGCAAAAACCGGTCGGAGCATTTGGAGTCATTTCAACATATTCAAGATCACGCTCTTTCTAGTTGCTATAATGATATCCAGCTTGCTAAGCTCTAGCACTTTCCCACTGCTGAGCTCAGCCTATTCGGTCTATGGGAAACGGTCTTAGAGGCGGAAGGGACGTACACTCAAAGGAAGAGAAGTAGTTTCTCAACCCTTCATATTGGCTCTCCTCTCAATTGCATTTTATCGATTTGATGACCCTGTTTAGACCTCTACAGCAAACAGTATAATGGGCCTAAGACTGGCAAAATCAGGGACAAAACAGCGAGTGAAAGAACTTGAGAGGGAGGCAGAGGCATCGTTTGCCCAGCGAGAGCTTGGAGGATGGAACGGGATGAGACCCTATCTCATCACGAGTGAAGAATGGGGGAACAAGATGAGACCCCATCTCATCACGAGTGAAGGATGGAACAAGTTGAGAGATTTTCTCATCGCGCACTTGCTAGCACAGTGAGACTTTTCTACTCACTATGACAACGTCTTCCTTTGCTCCCTCCCTAGCAAATCT
Organism: Hysterium pulicare CBS 123377; assembly: GCA_000467715.1. Classification (NCBI taxonomy): domain Eukaryota; kingdom Fungi; phylum Ascomycota; class Dothideomycetes; order Hysteriales; family Hysteriaceae; genus Hysterium; species Hysterium pulicare. The sequence goes on from AJFK01000893.1 coordinate 36,415, forward strand.
AGAAGTACCAGGGGCTGAAATATGGGCGTTTTTCAATGTATTCTGCGCATTGATGTCTTGAACTCATTGCGACTTATATGGTTTTTTACCAGCATGTAGCGCTTATAATCTCCACGGAATCGATTCGATCCTCTACTTCGACACTACGGTTGCGAAGAAAAGATAACAAGATCTCGGTTAAACATGGTGATATGAAAAAACCCATATGCGTGAACGCGATGTTTGCGTCATCGGTGAAACTGTGATCACGTGCAAAGTTAATTTTATGTCTATGCAGCGAAGGTTCCCTTCTGCTTTTCTCCCACAACATCACACACAAAATATATCAATAAATGTCTAACCAACCAACTAATCATTCCAATCAAAATATCCAACAAAGCAACCAAGCATTCGCCCAAACCAATCCTCAACCAGGCACTCCCCAGCAGGCTTTCCACCAACAAGCTGCTCAAGCTCAGGGAGCTCAAACTCAACAAATCCCCTATGCAAACTACCAAGCGCTACCTTTTCAAGGGGTACATAATTACCCCCAACAAGCTTCTTATCAATCTCCACCTCCTGGAGGAGCCCTCACCCAAATACAAAACAATCAACCATATCAAACATATGGGCAAGACTTCACCCAGGGAATGCCTCAACAGCAAGCAGCCCCTGCACCTCAAACACAGAGCACACCAGTGACACCACTGGCAACAAGCAACCCAGAGGATGCCATCCTTCCAGGCATGACCTATTCTGTTCGACAGTATAGGCCCCCTCGAGGCACCTATACAACCCAAGAAGATCTGTCCGCCAAGGGCATCAAAATAGGTCCAAAAAAGGACTGTGTGCGCTGCGTAACTTCCGGCCACAACCACTACTGGAAACAATGCAGGAACAGATGTCGTTGGTGCGGGATATTTGGGCATTTAGGAAAAGTTAGTGCAATACATCTTATCTGTAGGCTATCAAGATTCTAACACACGATTTCCAGGTCTGTCCCCAGCTTTACTGCAGTGAGAGTTGGCACCACAAGCATCTGAAAACCTCAGATCTCTCAGACTTGGGTGTCACCCAATTCAAACCAACACCAACAGAAGCCCAAATTCTGCAAACTCATGGATTCGGGCATTTCACCCACCTAGCCACCGGTGCAGTGTTATTCCACTGGAATAATCCACCTTCATACTTACCCCAACAAGCAACTACACAAGCAGCTCCTCCTCAACAGATGGCATCATATGCACCCCAATATGCATCACCACAAAACCCGGCATCTACAATGGGATTCTCTGCGCCACCGTCCCGTTACACCCTACCCTCATCACCATACCCACAAACGCAATCTCCCTATACGGTACCCCCTTCGCCGTACCCACAGGCGCAATCTCCCTATACGCAGCCACCTCAACCAAGCAACCAAGCGGTGTCATTCCACTCCCAAATACAAAGCACGCAATCAGGGGTACAAGCATTGCAATCGGGAATGCAGGCATTGCAACATGCCACACCAATTGCTCCTGCGGCGTCATCATTTGGCCAGCTGGCCACTTCGAGCAGCCAGGGTATGCCGATGCCTTCCAAAGCTCACCAGGAAGGGTATGAACTCGGGTGGAGACATAGGGACCTGCTTTCTGAGCAGGAGCAACTAACATATGATGTTCTGGGGTGGAGGAATACCGGTGGAGGACATTTGCTCAATCCAAACCCTCCCATGCAAACGCAACAAGCACTACATCCACTTGGGCCATTCATCCCTCAGCAAAATCTACCAACAGGGTTACCCGCATCTAAATCAATGCAGTACCAGCCTGGGTTAATGCTTCCACCCCACAATGTACCCTCATTCACACCGGTGCAGAATCTACCGCCTGCATATGGGCTGCAGCCACCTCCTTTCAATGCGCTGCCATCCCCATCAATGCAAATCCAACCTCCTCAATCTAGCTTGATGCTCCCTTCCTCCAACGCATCTACATCCACCCAAATGCAACAACCAGGCATCCTTGCTCCACCAGATCAAACTCAGGGGCAAGATGCGCGGGGAAGCAGTTACCAGCGGCGTCATGCCTAGGATGAAGACTTGGGGGATCAATAACGGAGCGGAGTGGCCAGGTATCAGCTCATGAATACACTATATTCTTGAGATTTCACATTCTATGGATATACCTTATCCATATCATTCAACGTTCTCGTGGATATACCTTATCCATATCATTCAACGTTCTCGTGGATATACCTTATCCACCCATGGATCCACTCTATCCATGCACATGTTTACCTCAAGATTTTTCTTCTTGTTTCACAGCTCATGGACATCCCTTTTCCCTGAGTACTCAAGATTCGTTATTGTCCAAATGTACAGTCATGGATACAGGGTATCTATCGGTTCGTGTTCTTCATTTTCAGCTTTATTTTACCTATCAGCTCATGAATGTGTCTTATTCTTGAGATTACATTTTTGTATTGTTTTGCATTGTACGCATGGATACACCATATCCATTGAAATCGTAGGTGGCACCTGGGGACTACGCATAGCGAGTCGTTGGCGATTCGTACCATATCTATGAACTAAGAAAACCCTCATTGAAACTTGCGGCATCTTCATCTTCGTGAACAATGTGTGCTCCGCACTTTTCAGCATACAGGAATTAACGATGCGCCCAGGGCCGGGTGATTCGTCCCGTCATGGCTGCACAATCAAAAACATCAAAGCTCACATACCAGGAACATAGAATCCTATTAACCTTAAAGTTTCTTATAGCGATGGGGACCATCATTGCTACACCTCTGTCCTCCTGTCATGATTTAACCCCAGTCGCATGCATCGTCATACAAAAGGTTCCGAAGCGCAGCACTTAACCTTCTTCCACTCATACTGCTCAGTCCCGTTCCAACCAGAAATCCAACTCTGTCCAGTGCTTTTGACCTCTGAGCTTGTCTGGTATCGGCAGGATACCCATCTTGATTATCCTTTGCCCGTCAAGTTGGGCCAATAAAGCACAGAGCCTCTTACGGTTTAGACACAAGGCGCAGGTCCGTCTCTGGCCATCATCCCACCTCTCGTTTCTTCCAGTATAAATCAAGCTTCCGATACACCGAGGTTTTTTGAAATAAGTCTTAGTGTTCTTGGCGATCTTATTAAACCTTTCGAGGTGCTTTTCGTCTTTGTAACTTTTGGTGATGCAGGCTTGCAGTGCTTGAAGAGTCTTCGGGGGTATGGAGCCGCTGTCTTTCCACTCTCCACGCTCATCATTATTCTTGCTTTCGCTTGAGGGTACGAAAAGCATAATTTCGAACTCAAAATCACCTGGTACCTTGAGTGCTTCTGATGTATTCGGCCCCCCGTGGCCGCTGCGCTGGGCTTCAGCAATTGGTAAATCAACTTGGTCGGGCTCAAGGTTCCGGTCATTGCGTGGCGGCACTGAACCATACAATTCCGGGAAGCTGTCTGGAGTCTGTCTGCGGAAGTCCACTGGTAGAGGAGAGAGCTCTGGGGAGGGCCTCGGTGTCCCGATGGATCTGATCGCTGAATTTCGTGGGTTCGCCCTTGGTAATTCGATAGCACTCGATATCGATGACAATCCTCTCTTTCTACTTGACGACTCTCGTGACCCTGCCTCACCGGCTTCAAGCTGTTTCTTCAAATCGTCATACTTTTCTTTGAGATTTCTGAATGCCACCTTCTTACTCTCAATCTCTTTATGACTTCTATCGAGGGCATGTGTGAGAGTCTCAATGGTTTGGTCCTTCCTCGCGATCTTATCTTTCAAGTCGGTGTACTTTTTCTGAGCCTTTTCGGAGGATGCCTTGAGATTCTCGATTTCTGCTGTGCACAGAATAGAGCGTTAGCTATCTGAAAGTCCTATTCGAGGTGGTGGGTTTGGTAAGAAGGCTGAACGTTCAAGGGCGAACACTGAGAAGGTGCGAGCTAAAGGGTGACAATTCCAAAGGTACCTGTGTGAATGCTCTCGAACATTGGCCCGCTTCTTCCACCTTGTTGGTTCAATTTCATTCCTAGTTGTATCTGCTCGGTCAACCGCTTAGATTTCTCGCGTGTCTCTCGCAATGGACTTGCGTCCGTTTGTATGTGAGATTCTGTCAGTCTGGGATCGATAGGTACATGTCGTTGGTTCTGGGATACAAGATGAAATGTGTCATGCGGTGGAGAGTTCTGGCTTTGCTGGTCTGTAGAGGATGGTGGACTTTCGGACCGAGATTGAGACATTGTCGGCAATAAGCGCTAAACGGTCAATGAGTAGGGAAATATGTAATTTAGTGCCGGTGGGAAGTGGATAGGCGAAGGTGAAGAGAAAAAATAGTGCAGGAGTGAAGATGTTGACGTATCGAATCCTTGCGGGCCCATCACGTGATTCTACGTAGGCACATGTCGGCTGGCAATTTGCAGGTGGTCTTGACGAATGATCATGTGAGGTTATTTTTCTGGTTGAAGAAATTCACTTGTGTAGAAATTGAAAAGGAACGTGCTTCGCAATGGGCGAAGTGTCCCTGAAGGAATAAATCATATACAATAACACTTCCTCACTGAAGGACTCGTTTGCAGATGGGGTGAAGGACGACTAGAAAAGTATGAGAAATGCAAGAGAAGATACCACGTCTCGCCTGTCTGAACATTCGAAGTGTTGGTGTATCATCTAGAAGTCAAAGTCGCCGATCTGAATCAGATTAATGTGCCTACCCGTTACTCCTCCCAATGAACGTTCAAGACTGGTCGCACGCACGTCGTACAAAGGCCCGTCTAATGGTCTGCCTCCATCCACAATTTCGGCAGAGGACCAGCATCACCATAAACGGGATCGACATCAGGAACTGGCACGTTGTAGCATTCAGCAGCCTTCTTTCTCGTCTCTTCTGGCAGGTCTTTGCAATAATTCATATCCCATTTCGGGGATCCCTATCATAATCATCAGTACCTCGTGACTATTTGAAGAGGGGGCGCAAACCTCAGGATAGAAGCCAATGAACTCGTAATCTCCCTCGGAGTCGACAGAAGCATGACTAACACCTGCTGGCAGAACGAAAACATCTCCTTCCGCTACCTCAAGTTTCATTCCATTCTCTTTCCCTTCCTCATTCCGATCTTCGTCAATCGGCGACTTTCCCAACGAATACGTACTTTTGCCCTTCAATACCGCGTAACACTCATGCGTGTTCGAATGGAAGTGAGCTACTGGATACGTCTTCCATTGCCCGCCTTTTAGCCATCTATTTTCTTCGATTCGCTTCAAGATGCTTTCGGGATCAAGGCCTTGGACTGCCCCACGATAGACGAGAATTGGGAGCTTGGAATTAGGCACGTGGGGAGTCGCAGAGATGAAATATTTCTCGGGCTCGGAGACTGTCATATTCGATATACATCCTTCAAATGTTCAGGGGCAGAGGGCAATATAAGGGGAATTGAAAGCGCACGGGAAAGGATTTCCCTACTTGGGATTTTCCAGACCAGGCTGACGTCATCACAATGCAAGCCTTTGCACTAATGGGATACATTCGGAAACCTCACTAAAATCACTGTGAAACCTCCTCATTATTAGGCCTCATTGTCTCTCTCCCTTGACTAAGACCAAACATTCGTGTCCTTCTGGTAAATCGCCAAAAGGCCACACCACTCCCCTTCGCTTCAGATCCTCAATTGCCGCAAGAGGTTCGCCATGGTGGACGTAGAATCCCGAATCGGCACACGACACTGCTCCGTTCTGGGTGCTATCATTGAATAGCGTCCCATGCTCCTTCGCAGTTCGTACATATCGGACTGGAGACGATGACATGACCTTTTGCGCATATTCCCGGGTGAAGTCGAGATTTCAAGCCTCAAGCCCGTCGCCAAACGCGCGAAGAAATGCCATGAGGGCAGCGGGATGGCTACTTAGAATGCCGAAGATTGGTCTTGTACCATTTGTTGTGATATTTACGAGTAATTGACGAAGGAGCTAATGAAATTCAATCAGGCGCTGGTCAGAGACACGCATACGTACGAGTATCCGCTCACTCACCTTCGTTGCCAACCCTTGACGTCGGTACTGTGGCCTAACGCACAGCTGTGCGATCCAGCAGATGTCGTGCTCTTTGTCTTTCCATCGACTCGCAAAAACATGGCCCACGAATTCCTCCCCTTTATACGCCCTGCCGCAGATGTTGGCCGCATCCCTCGGCATGCATTCTCCGCGAAGACCGTTCGCGGTCATTCTTACTCGGTTGCCTGTTGGAGATTACTAGAAAAAGCGTCAAGATGCGACGAACAATGCTTACCCTCCTTCGCGAAAGCACCCATGCGCTCTTCAGCGAGTTTGCCCCTGACGCCGTATGCCTCTGAAAAAATTGTCGCGGATTGCTGTAGCATGTCATCGGTCGCGTCCCCCTCGGTGTGCATCTCTAGACGAAATCTAGAGGTCGACGTCTCCATATCGAAATCCAGGTCTTACGACGTTTAGAAACCGCCTGCGGGTTACTGAGAGGTCGGGTAAGGACGTTGAACATTGCACAGAACGAAGCTCACTTGGAATGAGTCAAAGGTAGATTTTATCGAAGGTAAGCTTCCGGGCGACCCACTCAATGATCCACTTCCTTACCATGGGAGTAGCGTGCGAATCGAATACATTATGCTTAGAGGATGAATTCAAGAAGTTATACGTACTCCATGCTCTACCCAAAGCCACCTAAGTCTAGGTAGATCCTATTGCATAAGCTTCTTTTAAATGATCTCAAAGATGGCAACTTGCTTTAACGCCATATACAGAGATTGAATCAGCTTTACAGGCTGG
>AJFK01000894.1:0-76776 GCA_000467715.1 Hysterium pulicare CBS 123377
TCTGAAAACGACGAATTATGACACTACCGTTGAAACTTACAACCAAAAACCATCAATTACCTCTATGGTTTTGCTGGGGTATCAGAACATAAATCATAACCGATGTACCCTTCACGTGGTCCAGAAAAGAATGCAGGGAGATATCCCGCCTGTAATGCCAAAGCAACTTCAGCCGTACTAACAATTTTAAACCAGTCCTCCACCTGTTGATCTGGCGGTGGTTCCGATGGTATACTGGAGAATGGACCCTCTTTAACGACTTTGCTTTTATGGTATAAGAAAGTACGGAATCGTCCATCGTGGCGCCTCGTGGCGAAAAAGAGTTTGGGCTGCCCTGTAGCAGCGGGCGTGCAAGGAAACCCAGTCAGTATATCCCGCGGCAAACGCTCCCAAGTCTCCTTCAGGAACCAAGACTGGACCCACGACATTGGGATGGGCGCTGACAAGGTTGGGTATGCCAAAGCGTAATCCCAAGTCTGACACAGTAGTGGTGCTGGCTGTTCCGGTGACTCGGAGCTGCAGCTCCCCATACTCATGATGTTCCCTCCGAAAACGAAGTTTCGCCACGAAAAGCCAAATTCCGGCATGAAGTCGTGCAAATAGACGTGGGGTTCGTAAGGTGCTGCACCGAAGTGAAGGTGCTTGAAGGCATGCGCGAGCTCATGCACCAACGTCAGAGCGAAATCGAACTGCAACCTCATATTTTGACACGCTGAGACTTCATGACCTCTCAAGAAGTTCCAGTAATAACTGCTAGAGAGCCCGATGCAAGGGCTGCAGTTGAACATGCTCAAATCGAGAGTCATCAAATCGCACACTTTGACATAAGACTCCAGTGAAGCTTCTAAGGGTTAAGCCTACCGCACTCGTGGATTTCGTATCGAGCGCGGTCGGTTCGCGACGGCTATAGGGCGGAAACCAGAAGAAACTTATGCAGTTTGCGAGAGTATCAAACTGTGCCCTCACGCGGCTCTGCGCTTCAGGCGCGAATTCCCAAATTTCGTTGCTCAAATACCACTTCCCGGACTCAGCATCCTGCGTCAGCCGTCCGTACATGAGATGGATCCGAAACCCAAGTAGCTCGTTGGTACTGATCAGTTTGGTAGCCAAAGTCAAGGCTGGCTTCATAGCTTCGTAAGCCTCGTCCATGGGTAGCAGGGAATGCCAGTTGGAGGGACGGAAGATAGGATGTATCTCCGGATCCAAGAAGGCATCAGGACTTGCCAACGGAATTTCGAGGCAGCCTTCATTCTGCAACACCGCCTTTTCCTCGTCTTGCAAGAACGCATACTTGAATTTGTCGTCTCTGAATTTACTTGCTGTCTGGTCTTCGGCGAAAGCTATTCGGAATGCCTCCAGGACCTCCGGTGAAGACCAGTCAAAGTGTAACATTGTTAAGAAGACTACAGCCGTCAGGATAGATCCCAACAAACGGAGGGAATAGCCTCGCTTCGATTATGAGTCGGGTGTCACACATGAATTGGAGGATTGCTTTCTTGCCCGAATTCACATGAAGCATATTTCATTGCCACGGTTTGGAGTGTGCACGCACAATGCTCTGCTGGCGTTCAATATGATCCGGATTGTGATGGCTCAGCACTTCAGCACTTCAAAGTTCGTTTTTGAGCCTTGACAATGTCTGGAAGTATCAGCACGTGATGCCCTTGGTGAATCGATGTTTGACTTACCCCAGATTTACTGAGAAGTTACGTGACCGCCACATCGCTGACTTAGTTTCACATAGTTCGTCAATTTCCGATGATGGGTCCGCGCCGACAAACTACTTTCCTACCAGCCCTCAGAGCCGAGTTAGACTCTGGGAAGAGCATGAAAGTAAGTGTGTTATCCTTAAGGCTAGTCGAAAATAGTATATGGAATGGGATCTTCCATACTTCTGCAGTCAAAGGAGATCACAATACGATGAACAACGACACCCATTGTGCTCACGCTTCTAAACAAACATTTACCATACAGTTGTGGATCTTAGGCAGGTGCCTATGTCAAAGCCATACGCCATGAATCAAGACCCCAACTTCAGTTGTCCGCAAACCTTAGCTGGAACAGCAACGCCTATATGTGACATATATTTTCCATCAGAATACCTATTCACGATCTAGTAACAGTGACAACTCCTGACGTGATCCTCGACCTGAGAACTCGCCCAACCTCCTTCTTTCCTGAAAGCTGAGGTACAGCTTCTCACAAAGCATCTGTCGTGCGGATAAGCGGTACCGTGATAATGATCCTCAGAGCTTGGGAAGCACTGCCTATGCACAGCACATCCGGACGGATAATCCCTCCAATGCTGATCTATCTTTTCGCGATCTTTAAACCATTTCTCACACCATGGACACTTCTCCCTATCAGTATTGGCTTCGATTCTAAGCTCCTGAGCGCCGCTGGGAGTCACCCTCACAGTCATGCTGTTGAGGGCATATTGGTCGAGGTTAGAACGGAATTGGAGAGCTAGAGCTTGTATGTTGTTCGAATTGGTCCTGGAGGAGGTAGGATTTATTGTCTTAGGTAGTACTAAGCTTTTGGCGTGCGCGGAACACCTGGTCCCATTTCCGATGAAGAGGGTCCCGCATTCCGTGCAATATGGCATGGTGAATCTGTAGCTTTCACATCAGGTATTGAAGTTTGGTCGTTAAAGAACCGATATATACCTCAAAATCTCTTAATCGTCTGGTTAAGTCTGTAGGAGAAATGCTGCAGCATTCACGAAAAGGCGCAACGTTAGGAGGCACACCACTCTGTCGAGAGGATTTTGGAGGCAGATCGCGAGACCTAAAGGAAGAAGAAGACGGCCAAAATAAAGCCATAGACATACTCGACGTGGCCAATCTTTAATGGCCCGAGATTAGAATGCATAACTGCCTGACTGGGCAGATGAGAGAAGGCTGGAGCCCAAGGAAGGCTGAGGTCGGCCACATCCGAATTACGGTTTTGACTCTCTTATCTTTTAGGTTCAGGTTTGAATCATTCATTTTTGTATGATTCTCGATGTAAAGGTATGATTCTAAAGAGTAGATAACAGCCTCTTGCGTATAGACTACTGCGAATTGCTTGGGAAGACTTTATGTGAATTCAGCTTGTAGAGATATATACCAGAGTTTCCCCTTCAGGCTTAGCGCAAACCCCGGATCTTCAAAAGTCCAAGCTCAGCCTTTTTTCACTTGTGCATCGCACGACCTCATCATTTCCACCCGCACATAAACCTCCGAACGACACGACTCCCGCCTAGCCGGATGCAAATAACTCCAAACTAAACCAGTCGACTTCAAGCAAGTGTAAGGCCTCAAAATGAGGTTAACCGCGGACCTGATCCAAAGCTCCCTCTCCTACATCAACACCTTGACAGAGCGCGAACTAGACTTACGAGGTGCGTTAGAAAAGAACAGATACTACACTTGAATTTTCTTTATGAGCTCCATTGATATCAATTCTTTTTCGCGAGGTTATAGGACACAAAATACCGGCGATCGAGAATCTGGGTGCTGCAAGAGTACGTTATATCTCCACCCTCACCACCTCCAAACGACTTGTCCCTTGCGCATGAGTGGGCATCTCTGGGGACTTTCGAGGCTTCTTGCTGAACACAGAATTTTTCCAGGACAACGACTCGATCGACTTCACCGACAATGATATTGCCCTGCTCGGTGGCTTCCCATTAAGCCCACGATTACGCACTCTCCTTCTCTCCAAAAACCGTATACATGCCATCCAACCCTCGATCTCGAAATCTATACCGAACCTCTCATCGCTGGTTCTGACCGACAACAACCTTGGGGAATTGGCGGACTTGGATCCGTTGGCGGGATTCGAGAAGTTGGCGCATTTGGTATTGATTGGGAATCCGGTGACGAGTAGGGAGGTACGTACACCCATATTCTGCAATACATCTTAGCGCAATCTGGCGGAAGAGCAGATGCGGATTTGGTAAGCTATAGGGAACTTGTCCTGATATTTGTGGGTGTACAGAATTATCGTTACTGGGTGATATGGCGCTGTCCCTCCCTCCGCTTCTTCGACTACCAAAAGATCAAGGACGCGGAGCGCAAGAAAGCCAAATCGCTCTTCGGAACTGTTGAAGAGCCCTCACCTCTAGCATCAAAGGTGTGCCTCCCTCATCTCCCATTCCAAGCCCCTCCCCACTAACGATTATTTCCTCAACTTAGATCATGGGCATCAAATCCCGTACCTTCGAAATCCCCGCCCACGTCAATGGAATGGGCACGCCGTCCTCCAAGATTAGCAGGGTGCAGTTGACGGACAAGGAGAAGGAGAAAGTGAAGGAGATGATCCGGAATGCGAAGAGTTTCGCCGATGTGACGAGATTGGAGAAGGATTTGGATGAGGGGAGGATGCCTGCTGGAGTGTTAGAGGGATAGGGAGAGACTATACTAAAATGGGTAAAAGGGACTAAGTTCGACATGAGGTCGAAAATGCAATAGAGAGGCGTCTTGAGGTTTGTATGTGTCATGCGTGGCACAATAGAGAATGCTTGAATTACAATGTTCGTCCTATCGATTTGAAGAACCTTTTGAACGTAGAAATCTTCGGTATCGTGCCTGATTCCAGCGATGAGAATGGAAGCATACTGGATCCCCCTACCCAGGTATACCATATAAACGCCATCCAATGCAGAATAAGAAATCCTTTCCATTCATCACCACCTTCTCCCGCCTCTGCCACCTCCCCTTCCGCCGCCATATCCCCCACCACCACCACCTCCTCCTCCTCCACCGCCTCCGCCACCGCCGCCTTGATTTCCATAACCCCCATAACCACCCTGTCCTCCACCCTGATTTCCATATCCTGCCTGCTGCCCCTGTGGCTGTCCCGGTTGCCCAGGCATCGCACCTCCCGTCATAGCAGCCATGAAGCCTTGGAAGTCCATCTGCGTAGGATCAATCCCCGAAGCCATCATCTGCTGCATCATCTGTTGCATCGTCGCAGGGTCCATATCCGGCATGCCTGGCATACCGGGCATTCCTCCTGCGCCCTGGTTCTGTTGTTGTGCCGCGGGACCAGTTGGGGCGCCTGGAATGGGAGCATTGCTGGAAGCATTGGTGTTGGTGTTGGCGGAGGATCCTGAATTCGCCATGCCCGGGATAGGCCCTAGAATCTGTTGCATAGCCGCGAAATCCGCTTTCTGTGTGGTGATGGTCGACGCCATGTTCGCTTGTCGTTGCCGGTACATTTCCCAGGTGAATTCGTCGAAGCCGTAGTTGAAGTAGTCGGAGGGGTCTGAGCCGGGAACGCGCCAGGGTTTGGAGTTTTCGGCGAGGTCGGCGTCCATGTCGATTTGGGAGATGGGTTTGCCGACGGGTGGGTACACTGGGTCGGCGTTCACGTCTATTGTGGAGGTGTGTAGGGCGGGATAGGCGGTGCCTGGTTGTTGGGGTGCGGTGAGTGCGCCGGGTGTGGTAGAGGCACCTTTCGCGGTAGGGATTTGTTGGGTTGACGGGATGGGCTGTTCTATTTTGATGGCTTTGGAGGGTTCGGCGGGAGTTTGTCTGGAGTTGTATTAGTATGATGGATTATCTCTTTGCGTACAATAGGTATATGGTGTCGTAATGGAGGCTCAGGTCTTGCGCGCCTGTTGACTTTCAGACTATTCCAACAGTATCGTAACCCACGATGGGTCTCCGGTCAGATACAGCCTTGAAGTCTCTTATTACGCTCTGGTTGGACATGGGATCGATATATCAAATCCATATTGTGGGCGCGCGAAGATCTGGGGTGCTCTATCCACTGCGTGTATGCAGCTTCGAAGGTACGAAAGGAAGCTCAAAGGGAACTCACGAAGCTGGTTTCGGGGCTATTTGAGGTTTGTCGAGAACAATTTCGACATCCTAGAGCTTCATCAGTATTTGTTGTAGCTTTAGCGTTGAGGTCGCATACCGATTCACTCTCTTCCTCTTCCCCAGATTCCAAACCTTCATCCATTGGCTCATCACCCTTCTCTCCATCGGCATCGGGCTTCTTTTCTTCCACCACATAGTTGGACTCTTCATCACCGTAGAATTCATCGTCATCTCCTTCCATTGTGTCGTCTCCTTCTAATTCGCCGTCGTTGAAGGTCAGTATCACTGCTTGTTCGTGGTGGAACGCCCAAGGTACGAGCCTGTACTCAGTTTCCAGTCTCTTCTTGAGAAAAACGCCTCGAGTAACGAAACGGATACGTTCCCCTGCGCCACGGTTAGACCCGAGACTTGCTCTGTCCGTGAATATGGCGTTGTAGAAAGCTCGAGTTAAATTTCTTTGCAGACCGAACTTGAGTTTGGTTGAATCGTCTCTAGGATCGTCGCTTGTCAGCTTGACAAGATCGGGTGGCACAAGTGTGGCTGGTGAAGCGAAGTCCATGGCGTTCGTCAACACCAAATAACTGACGCGAAACATTCCACGATACAAGGACCTGTGAAAACCCTACTCCCCTCAGCAAGACTAAGCTTCTTGATTCTGTTTATGTTTCCCTCGACCCATAGTGCATTCGGTCCTTTTCCTGCTACTCGCGGAATATCCACGTCGCGGCTGCGTGAGGGTTTCTCTCTACGACCCATTTTGGCGCCTGCGAAAGTCCTGATCTTTTCTGCTCGTAATACTGGCTGTCGCTATTCTCGAAGGTGCTGGTGATACTGCATAAGGAGTGAAAGAAGGATATTCGCGGATATCCTTTCACAATGGCGGGCTTTGGAAGGTCAAACAGCTTGAGCATAAACACTGGAGGATCGCTCTTGTAAGTTCCACGTCTACCTCTGCTTCTATTTCTACTTCAACTGGGCTGCAACCTCCGTATGAAGATGGGCTTCAAGCGAGAACGAAGCATGCTTGAGCCTGAATCGCGAACTCCTCTCCTAAGCTCTAACAAAAGAATTAGTGGCTCCGGTACGAATGCCAGTTCAGGTCAACAGAGTGCTGGACTTTTCGGCGCATCAACAAATGCTACGCAGCCTCAATCTGGAGGCCTCTTCGGGTCGACATCGCAACCGCAAAGTGGCGGTCTCTTTGGTGGAAGCACAACATCACAACCTCAAGCCGGAGGACTCTTCGGTCAATCGTCACATCCGCAACAGAGTGGAGGGCTTTTCGGTCAATCCTCTCAGCCGCAACAGGGCGGAGGGCTATTTGGGAACATGCAGAAGCCGGCTGGGCAGCAAGGTGGAAGCTTGTTTGGATCTACAAACCAATCCCAACCACAGCAGACTGGAGGTCTCTTCGGAGGAGCCTTAGGACAACAAAATCAAAACCAGAATACATCTCAATCAGGTGGACTATTCGGAGGACTGGGTCAACAGCAGAAACCCGCCACGCCGTCATTATTGTAAGCAAGGAGGCGTTGTAGTACAATGTCAAAGCTAACCAAACTCTTTAGTGGATCCTCAACAACCCAGCAGCAACAACAGCCTTCTTTGTTCGGATCCTCGATACAACAAAATCAGCAACAGCAACAGCAACAGCAACAACAGCAGCAGCCCTCAATGTTTGGAAGCATGGCGCAAAATCAACCTAAGCCTTTCGGAGGCATCGCTCTCGGCAGTCACACAGTATCAAATCCTACAGTGTCAGCAGTTCAACTTGACATACAATCAATCAAAGGCACCACGCGCTTCGCTGATCTTCTACCCGAGGTCCAGAGACAGGTCGAGGAGCTCGACAGGTTCATTCAAGAGAGGATGCTCAAGTCGGGGGAGGTCGAAGGAATGATGCCTCAAACAGGCGAGGGAGTCAACTCACTGGCCCCGGATGTTGCGTACATCGAGAACTTTGTGTCCATAGTTGAACTTGGAATCGATAACGACAGCACTAGGATTGAATCTCTAAGGACGATGAGCAAGAACGACGCAGACGACGCTTTGCTATCTTTCCGCGCAATCGAGAATCTCAAATTACCCCCACAGTTCCACTACGGCAATTACTCAGGACTTGGCACTTCAACCGCTACGGCGCCTCGAGCCGGTGTCGACCTTGGTGGCGACGATGATGTGTCTGGAAAGCCGGTCGATCTGGTTTCTTATTTCTCCAAACGTGCAGATGGGTTGGGGATGACGCTGCAACAGTACCTAAAGCAACTCGGCGAGATCGAATCCCATCTTGGGACCATGGAGGCTGGCACGGTTCAGAAGGCTGAGGAGTTGATGTCCGGCGCCGGAGGAGGTAACGATAAGAGGGAACTTGTCAACACATTGAGAGCCTATGAGGATGCCATCTTACAGGTGGCCACGAAGGTTGGGAAGACGAGGGATATGGTGGTAAAGGAGACTCTGGTGGGACGGTAGGGACGAGAGGGAGGCATTTGATCGGTATGCACAGGTCCTACTTGGGGCCCATATTGGCGAAAGGTCGTCCAATAACGACCTAGTTGTCATTGGTGGCAGGGTGGTATTGCAAGGCTGTATTATGCATGTAGATAGTAGACCAGCTGTCGGTCTAGTAATGGATACCCAAGGAGCTTGTACGAATCTCCAATACAGCGGCAAGCCTATTCTTCCCCATAAAACAAGCTGTTAGCCCCAGCATTTCCAGCAGATGCTTAGCAGATGTACAAACTGGCTATAATGCTCGGCGAAACACGCAAGACACATGCTTTTCTCTTTCTGGCTTAGCGTCACGCTAAGTCCGCACTTCCATAACTTCGGCCTCTTGTCTTCTGATTGCAACGTGCAACCTCACCTTGTCAGACAGACAATTACACTCACTTGGCTAACATCAGTATCTGCTAACACAGCTACGGAATGTTGGAACCCGTGCTCTAAGACGCTGAAGGTGCCCAGAATCAAGGTGCAAAGCGAAGGCCTGCAAGACACACCATCGAGGCTTTTCAAATTCAACCTTGCAAACTACTGTACCGACGGTCGTTCATAGGCCACTGCATCATTCACTTTCGAATTTCTATGCGTCCTCCATTCACTGCAAAAGTCTCTTCCAGTGGTTCGACTTATTGCCTCGCGTAGTTCATCACGTATCTTCCTGGTACGCTCGTACGTCAGTACAACCCACTAAGCAACGCTGCCGTCCATCTGTTAAGGCTTCGCTTCTTCCACATCACATTCCTTCACTTCGAGCATCTGCGACCAGGCCTTAGCCCTCAAAGCCGTATTTAAAATTCGTCGACCTTGACAGCTTTTTCAAGGACAGTTTTCCGCTTCCAGCCACTCTCTTTTCGTCACGACAGTTGTCTTCTAACAGATATACGACCACAATGACGGACCAAAATACGACTTCCTCACTCTACAGAGGCTGTCATGCCTACAACGTAACAGAGGGTCTTAGTCTTTACAGCGATATTCCTGCTCAGAGTCCCGCTACCATTGTGGGCACTCTATATGGATTCGCTATGTGCATGCATATCTTGCAGGCGGCGTACACGAAGCATTGGTGGTGCTTGGTCTTTGCGATGGGAGCTTTGCGTACTTTACACCCATAGAGGCGCTGCCACTTTCGTCGTTAGACTGACAAATGACCTAGTCGAACTTATTGGCTCGGCAGCCCTTGCTTGGGCCAGTCAATGTCCATACAATACGAGAGCTTTCATGTTGTTAATGTTAACACATGGTATTGGTAAGTGCGAAGTTCCTCACTGTCCCTTGATCTTCCTATAATACTCTACAGCACCCTCCTTCTTCCATGCGGGACTGTTCATCCTCCTCGGCCGGCTGATCAAGTTGTATGGTCGTCATACTTCCGAGATATCCCCCAGTACATGCACGTGGCTCTTCTTCTGCGTCGACATTGCAGCAGTATTCATCCAAATCATGGGAGGACTTCAGGATTCAGAGGCCATCTTTGCCGATCTTTCCTATGACAAAGGAGTCGGCACAAAAATCCTGATTGTCGGAATGATCATTCAGTTGATGAACATTGCGGTCTTTCTTCTTTACTTTGCCGGGTTTCTCTATCGTATCCATTATTTCCGTCACACTCTAGGTCGGAAGGTGCGTCTATTGATCGCTACATCCACATCCAGTTGCCTTCTGATCTACGTTCGTGGTATCTTTCGCATAGTGGAGTTGCTACAGGGCTGGAAAGGTTACCTGATGTCGCACCAAGATTATTTCATCGGGCTGGATGAGAGCTTGATGGTCGCTGTGGTGGTCGTCTTCAACATCATTCACCCCGGCGTCTTCTTGCCCGAAATCACTCCCGAACGCGAGTTTCAGTGAGCCGTCGAGGTTCCCGAGCGAGACGTCGAGATTCCGGAGCGAGACAACAACAAAACCGGAAGCTCACATCTGGAGCTTGCTCGGATGGGGTGGTACAAGGACGACGTTCAGACACTTTTCAATCCTATGGAGTTCCTACACTAAGTAAGTTCTACATTGTCGTTTTTCACTGCACCCAATAGCACCTCGTACGGTCGTTCTTCATTGGCGTTGATGGCAGGATTTTGTATTCATGGGCGGGTACATTCGGCTTGCACCGAATTTGTTGATTTGGGGACGTGTTTTACCCGATCCAAAATCTGGAACAGGTATTCAACGATTGTGGTTCTCTCATGCCTCTTTCGAAGGCAATCTCTCAAAGGTTTTCAGGTCTGGGAAATATTGGCCATGGGTTTCCGAAAGCAACCCTTCAACGGCTTTCAGTTCATACACATGTTGGGATGTCGGCCATGGCTCTTTCAGCAGCAACTCCTCCTCGGTTTTCATGTACATTACATTTCTGGGGGATTTCGACCATGGCCCTCATATATCGAAGCATGACGACCACTTTCCGGGACGATGGTGAAGTGACTAAAAATGGAGAAGCATCAAGCATCCGAAGACGTTCTGAGTAGTGGCTTGCTAAACATAGGCAAGGCGTTAGTCAGGCTTCCTCAATGCTGAATAAAGCACCAGCCAAGCGCGCCACCAATGATGACGATTTGGCCCCGCGGAACGAGCCCCGCCATCCCAACGCGCCTCGACTTAGACTGTTCATTCACCTTAAATCCCTTCAACTCGCGCACTCTTCTTCCTATGCTCGCCATTTCAAACAGATATGTTGTCAGATTTTCAGTGATTGTTCTCCTACTTTCTCTGGTCAACTGGAATTTTATGAGCTCCGTCATTTCTAGAGTACGACTCGTTAGCAAGCATCTTGTGAACTACAACCGCGCCGCTTCTCAGAGGAATTTCAGTACAAATATGGTATGATATCAATCGCGCGGTACTCGGATACCTTGAGCTAATGGTTTACTACGTAGGCGCAAAAGTCAGGTTCCAGTATCCTCAATTGGGTAGCTCCCGGCGACAAGAGCGGCGAGTTCAAACGTCAGACATCGGTCTTTAGGAACTTCATTTCGAAGGAGCCAGGCACAGAGTTTCCGGCCGAAAAGGGAAGATATCATCTTTATGTCTCTTATGCATGTCCTTGGGGTATGGTTGATCCATAATAACAGAAGAGATGAGAACTAATAGGCCTGACAGCGCATCGAGCACTCATCGTGAGGAAGCTTAAGGGATTAGAAGATATCGTTCCCTTCACTTCTGTACATTGGCATATGGCAGAGAAAGGTATATCCCTATACTACGCTCCTCTACATTTGGGCTCCCATGCTAATATTCCCAGGCTGGCGATTCGCAACCGCAGAAGAAAAGCTGCCCGGCGAGAACGTGACGCCCGACCCCATCCACCCCGATTTCACGCACCTCCGCGACATCTACTTCGAGCAGAACCCAGACTACACCGGCCGCTTCACTGTCCCTACGCTCTACGACACGAAGCAGAAACGAATAGTTAATAATGAAAGTAGCGAGATCATCCGAATGTTCTACTACGCCTTCGATGATCTAATAGCCGAAAAATACAAGAACCTCGATCTCTTCCCCGAGAAACTGAGGAAGGACATTGAGGAGCAGAATGACTGGGTCTACAACGACATCAACAACGGCGTCTACAAATCCGGGTTTGCCACGTACGAAGCAGCCTCCAATTCCCCCCTATCCTATGCTAACTCTCCATCCATAGCACTCAAGAAGCCTACGAAAAAGCCGTCACCACATTATTCACCTCCCTCGACCGCATAGAATCCCACCTCTCCCACTCCACAACCCCCTACCTACACTCCTCCCCCACAGTGACCGAAGCCGACATCCGCCTCTACACAACCATCATCCGCTTCGACCCCGTCTACGTGCAGCACTTCAAGACCAACATCCGCGACATCCGCTCCGGCTACCCGGCTCTGCATAAGTGGGTTAGGCATCTGTATTGGGATTCCCCGGCCTTCGGCGAAACGACGCAGTTTGAGCATATCAAGAAACATTATACCAAGAGTCATGGGCAGATTAATCAGTTTGCTATTACGCCTGTCGGGCCGGTGCCGGATGTGCTGGGAAAAGAGGAGGAGGTTGCGGCGGTGGGGAAGTGAGTGAGTAGGAATCTACTTTCAGGAATGTGTCGAAGGTGAAGAGAGATATGTGAGTGCGCGGATATCATGAGTGTATGTTGCACAAGCCTGAACGACCATCTAATTCAATTTATCGCATTCCGTTCCATTCCCGCCTATCTAATAAAAGCCGATTTGTATGGGTATAAAAAGGGAAAATCCTCTTCGCTCATCCGCAGTGTCTAATATCCAGCTAAAAGCCTGCAGCATCCGTCTAGAAGGGTGATAATCCCCAATGCCGATGCAACAATCAAACAAAAACCACACAATCATTCATCCGACAGTAGTAATCCCACCACGCCTATCCCTATCCTTCCTTCATTACCCATCCATTAACATTATCCCTGGAACCGTGAAATCGGTGGTGTGATAGCTTGGAAGAAGAAAAGAGTCCAGGCCGATTAAGCCAGGACCTTGTAAACGCAATGTAAAATGCAGAAATCACCACCGTTCCCTGAAAAGTGATGCATGGCGCCGGAATGGTGAATATCAAACCTAGAACGCCCGCTTTAACGCAGTGTAACGCATTGATGAAGAGGTGTACGGAAAATCAGAATGAAAGAGAGGAAGGAAAAAGGAAAGAAGAGGATATAATACAGATGAGCAGTAGGCAAGTCCGCTTGCATGTCGTGTGGGTACGTATATCACTTGTAGGTAGCGTGCTCGGGTTCAGTCCTTGCGAATCCCTACATACCTCGCGAATTCTCGCCCCAGATGACGCAAAAGCAGATCCTTCACCACCCTCATAAAAGCAATAATTCGACTTTCACTCGACTTCGTCAAGCCATCTCCTTATTCCTTCTTTCAGTGTCGAGTCCGCCGATGTCTTAGTCGTAGTCGCTTTTTTCCCGCCGATTTTCTTCTCGCCCGTGCTAGCCGTCTGCGCCTCTCCTGCCTTGACTTGCTCTTTCGAGGTATCCCGCTCGGCCGTCACGCTCTTGACTACATTTTCTAACGCGTCCAGAATCAGAGTTTTGCATTCGCTTCGAGGGATCTCGAGTCCGGGCGCGACGTCGGACCCAGACCTCGTGTTCTTCCGACCGCGACGGGAACTGGATCGAGAAGAGCTGGCCGATCCTACGCGCGATGGTTGACCTGATTGGGCGAGAATGCGTTCGACGGCATCGACGAGCGTTCCGTCCATATCCATAATCTGCTCCTCGACGAATTCTTCAGCGAGGTGGAGCTCTGTCATGGGGAGGGTGGCGGCAGGCGTGTATGGGTTACCGTATTGAGAGCGACCTGGGATGCCCGAGAGATTAGGGGTGAGTGCAGGTTGATGGTATACCGGCGCCGGGATCAATCTAACGAGGCGACGAAGTCGAAGGCGCTTGATGGTGAAATTACGCGTGTCGGCGATCAATGCAGAGCAGACGTCAATCCAGCGTTCGAGGGGTCCTTGTTCAAGAGTAGGCGTCGTGGCTGTCGAGATGGGCGTTGGTTCGGCGCTCATGGCTCGTCTGACGTCACGTTCGAGATCGGAATAGGGCTTGCTGGCCTGAAGAGCAAAATCCGGGTGGAATTCCTTCAGCCAACCAGCTACGTTGACGGGTTGATCAGGCTCTTGATGCGGGAAAGAGAAAACGGATGATTGACCGAGACTCGATCCTTCTAGGCTTGACACCGAGTGTCCACCGAACAGAGGTGACTGCAGCGGAGATCCGAAGTCTGGGAGGGGTATGTCCACATCAATGACACCGTCTTTCTCATTGACTGATAGCTTTAAAGGGGAATGATGAGATTTCGGTCGTTCAGGAATTGCTCGAGCAGCTGATGCGGGCACGCCACTAGATCCAAGTGGATGCTGCTCTGTAGATTTGTCCAACGCATCATCAGCGCTCGAAGGGTCATATAATTCGAGGTCTTCAGGGAATAGCTCTGGGTTGGATTCAAGCTCGTGGACCATCTGCTCCAAAGCAGTACGAGGACGCTCGGTAGGCCGCATATAAGCGGAGGAGATGCCCAGCCCGTCATCCGTTGACTGTAAGATGTCGCTGTGATCAGTCGAAGATTCTCGGCGTCCACCACTCCAAAAGCTCAACATGCTTCCCCATCGACCGGTAGATTCAGAGCCGATGCTAGGATTGCTCATGTGGCTACTGTTGCTTCGTTGCAACGTGTGCATTAAGTTGGCAGAAGCCAGGCTCTCACTGCTTCCCGGGCGATGCTCCGGAGTGTGGCCAGAAGAGGCCCGTGGTACCGCGAAATGCGCAACAGGCACTGCATTCTCAGGAGTGACTGTTGAAGTAGTCGCTGTACTGCTTTTTGTTGCCATGCTATCAGACATCGAAGGAATCACTAGGCTAGCGCGAATCGAATGAGCAGAAGAACGGCGAGAGTGGCGAACGGCTTCAGGTACATCTGCGACCGCTGAATCCTGTCTCTCGTTGGCAGACTCGAGTGTTGATAAACTATTACCGTTCATACCGGAAGTAGGTAAACGTATACTGGTTAGACTTGGCTTTGGTCGCGGGCGACGATTGATAGTACGGCGGAGAGATTGTTTCCTTGATATTGGCATGTTTGATGGCGGAGACTGCGAATAGGCGCGGAATGATGCTGCTGTACTTGGTCGCATGGGAGAAGCACCATCGTATAGATTGTAGGAAGACGAAGGTAAGAAAGCGGCAAGGAGATAAATCAATCGCCTCGCAGCCATCTTGTTCTGGGAGACAACGACGGTGCGGTTCGAGATGACCGCATCCTCTCCAGCACTTGACTTTTGGTGTTCTCGATGGCGTCTCCGATACCATTTCGGACCAAGGATGTTGAGCCATTCCGTATGGTTACCGAGGAAGGCTGTCAGCAGGTTGAAGAAGAAGAAATTCTCATCCTTCCCACCAGCCCATCTGCCGAGCCATCTTGCTTCTTCGCGCCATACGCCCCATTTGCCTTGGCCCGTGATTACCCGAGGAATCTTCATCCCACGAACAACCCTGTCCCCTGCCAACTCGACAGCTTTCTTGATATCTTGGTCGAATTGGAGAGCATTAGGCTGCAGCCTCAAGTTGCGACGAGGCGGAGGCTGAAGAGGGGCTTCCCGGTTCGTTGGGCGAGGTTGAACACGAGGCGCTTGAATCACTGGCGGTGAGCTAGCTTCTGCGAGTTTGAAGTGAGCTACAATTCGTTCATGGACAACGAATTGAAGACTGGTAAGCGTGCGAGTGATGACATCCCAATGCTGACCAATGACATCCACCCGGTCGTCCACATCACTGTTCAGAGACGTTGAGAGTAAGGATTCGACGCCGAAGTTTGAATCCACCAGCGCCCATCCTGTTCGTCGATCGGAATCCAACGACGATCCAAGTGACTCATGACCCAGGGCTAGGTTAGGCATGTGATTGGTTGGCTTCAGGTTCAAAGGACCAAGTCGGGAGATTGGGCGGGCTGGAGATGAAGAAACAGGGAGATGCAGGATGATAGATATTCCATACATCGGCGTCTTCCGTGTCGGTGTAGGCTGAGGCATCTTGCCAGGCACCGCTTTACCGTTGTCACGAGGAAAGGGAAAACCATTGCCTTTGCCGTACGAGTTCTGAGGCGTCGGGGTACGCACATCGGAGGAATCTGAGGGTTGTTCTTCATCTGGTAGTGTAACTGAGAATGTCCGAGTTATGAATATAGTCCGTCGTTGTGGCTCTTTCGGAGAAGCCTCCACCACTTGCAATACCGGCCGAGGCAATTCTTGAGGCAAGTTTGAAGGTGTATATGATTTGGCCAGATGACTCTTTCTCCGCAATCCGTCTGCTCTTCCCAGTGAATTTGTCGCATCTTGTAGACTAGGACTTGTAATGCCGTTGTCTGACATTCTTGAATCGAGCGGAACTATGTGTAGCTTGTTGGTGTTGCCTCTATAACTCATCGCCGTATTTCCAAACATGCAGTCCAAGCATATGCTGACTTCATCCACCACCGACTCTTTCTGTCTTGGTTGTGTATGCTCGTCGATATTCGGCATGGAAGAGATGGAGGATCCGCGTGTACGGGCTCGTTGGAAAGCGCCAACAGTAGGTGATCGTGGGGTCGATGGATCAATCGCAAGAGAGGACCTTCGTGCATGCATCCCTCCAAATGTAGGGCCGGCAGTGCCTGAACCCGCTACAGCTCCAAACATTCTTGACCTCGGCGTGGTTTGAGTGGGTGAATCGGCGCGGGTAGGACCAGGTTTCGAATCGTAGAGGACTGTCTTAGACATAGTTCCAGATTCATCTTGAGCAATTATTATCCGTATGTCTCGCGGGTATTCCAAATCAATCTCTCCTTGTGCTCCATCGTATCCGCTTCCGGATGTGAATGGCTCGGGGAGAGCCAACGGCTGACCATCGGAATGGCAAATGGTCGTGGTATCGGGGAAAAGCAAGTGCTTCGTATAGATCTCTTCGGTGACGGCATCGGGACCGGCGGGTGGGTTTGAAGCTCCCCTCCGAGAGGGAGTAAGGTTGTGGAAGAGGTTGCTGATCATCTCTGCCGCCATGCAGCGACGGCCAATAGGCCTTAGCAGTTATCAAGCAGGCGATTCGCCTGTGGCACGCGGAATTGGGGCTGAACAGTACGTCTACAGCCCATCGCAATGGTAGGAGAGCTCAAAACAGGATGACCGACAGCTAAAGGGAGCTGGACGGAGCTGGAGGTAGTTAACCCGTCGACCGAGATGGCTGACTTTGTGATGTCACTTTGGATTGCGATGCACGCGAGGAGGAGCGTGATACGGAAGAGTGGTAGGAGGCAGATGTGCGCCTGGTGGATTAACGGGGCAACGTGTCGCGTGGGAAGAGGAATTTGGGGTTGTGGGAGGGAAGGGTTGGTGTTTTGTTGGTGTCTTGTTGGTGCCGGTGGACTTTCGGCGGGCTTAGCAGAGGTACATGGCAAGAGTTGCGGTGAGAAGCACAAGGCCGAATGAATCTTCCTTCGTCAAGCCAAACAAGCCGGGGAAGCAAGCCATAAGCCGGGAGAGGGCCGTTTCCAATCCGCTGGCGATGCACTCTGCCGCTCATCGACCCTCCATCGGGAAAAGGTGAGAGGTAGGAGCAAGAATACTGCTGCTGACCATGTCGTTGACTGCTGCTCTCCTGTCGGTGATGAACAGCCTGGAGTGAGCTACCATGCAGATCGTCGTGGGGCTCTGTTGGGGACTTGCCCGCCCATGTCTACCGTCTACCAGCCTACCTAGGTACAAGGCTTCCATACCGCCCAGCCTAAACTCAGCTCTGCAACGACCGGAAGTCTACGGCTATCGTGATCGTATGAGAGTCTGCGGGTTATCACAGGCAAATGCACATAATCAGCGTTTGCCAGGGCATCTATTGGAGAGATAACGCTACAAGGCTGACCGTTGCACGAAAGCAGCCAAGGTCGTATCCTATGAAAAAGTACGTATGCTGCCCACGAGCAGACTCATCAGAGCTTACAGCCAACACCATACCAAAGGAAATCGGTTATTTGCAGGTCGCATGCGGCACATGTGATTGTTTCCACCACACGATGAAATCGAATTGCGGTGCGACTTGAGGCTGAGGTCATTAGCATCCGCATTCGTCTGCCGGCCAAACACCAACGACAACCTGTGGTCGAGATCTGTGCGATGCGGCATGGGTATGGCCTTTCATTCAACCTGGATCCTCGTCCGTCAGGGGCTGGTCCCCAGTTGTTTGGGATACGTCGGATTTCTTTGGCTAGCTTACGAAGCACCACACATCCAAGGTTTGCGCTGTTCAGGACGGACGACAAACGGTTATGTGGAACTTTCCCTTTATCGTGTATTAGTACATCTTAGTGTAGCTACATAAAGAGTCAACTCAACGTTTGCATCGCGATCGTCCATCCTCCCACAAAAAGCCATCGCCCCGGGAATATGGGACGAAAAGGCTGAAAGGGTCACGCTGCAGTCGATTGCAACCCAACCGTCGCAACCAAATAAAACGCATTCGAGACTTGCGTCCCAGCAGAAAAAGATCCCCTGCCTCCCCCGGAACGAAAAGAAATTTGAGAACGCTCACGACGCCCACTAAAAGAACATGACGAAAGCCCATGCAATCCTCGGAATGACCGACAAATGAGAAAGCGTCTCTGCTCGGAATTCGCTCTTCCGCTTTCAGAAAATATCAATATAATCCTTCCCTACCGTCTTTTAAGGCCCTCCATTAACATCCCTCCAAAACAGCCATTTCACACTGCATCGCGATGTTTTCGGAAGCCCGATACCGGACCTTGGAATTGCGACAAGGAGGCCTTGCAAGTGTTTGGAGAAGCAACTATTGATCCGAAGATACAACACCATCGCTGCACCATGAACCGAAGCTCGGATTCTGCTCAAACGTGCAACTACATGTGCGAGCAATCCCGATTTCCAGGGCGCTCACTACCCGGTTCTTACTCGTCTGCCATTATGCTTCTGAATGCACCCCGCGTGTAAGCTCGTGTTTCGCATCGGGTCTACTCATGTACCCCAGAATGCATGTGGCAGTTTGCGATAGATAATTCTGGCTATTATGCTCTATATGCGCCTCTCCTATGAGGCCGTACGGTTCTTTCAATCCCTTTCGATGCACATCTGTCTTGCGATCAATCTGCAATCAAGAGGAATCCAAGATACGTCAGTGATGCGCGGCCGTCCTTCGAAATTGCTTCTGGAAGGTCGCAACGAACAAATACCCAAGCGATTTGACATATGGAGCAACAACCTCCATATTAAAAAGGGCATCAGTGCTTGTGGATTTTCAGGCATAGGCCAATAACAAACGCAAGAAAGTTTTGATGCATGTGGGTCGCATCTCAATCTTAGCCTGTTCAAACACGTGCTGAGGCCTGCTACTCCTGGAAACGCAATGTCGATATTTGCCGCAATGGGCTTGATCCTCACTCCGCACCAGGAGAACCATTGACTCGCGCATTCTAGCCGCGGGCGATGCCGTACTGACAACGTGTGGAGAGTCATATGTGGCTATAATACACAGTGATATTGGTACAGACTATCTTATTAGCTCCTGTGTAATGCCCACCTGTGTAGCAAGGGAGTCGGATGATATCTTACTCCCGATGAACCTGACTCCGCGCTTATCCTAGACTTGAAAGCGGGATAAATTGATAGTCGAAAAGGTCAAGAAATCGCCATTCGGAAGAGAAATGAAAATGCTGTAGAATTCGAATTTGATAGGAAATTAAGAGTCCTGAAAGTGCTTTCGGAAGGCTCACACTGTCCCACCACTGCCGTCTGAACCTTGTCGCCTGGCTCCTAATTGACTCCCCATAAGACTAGAGCCTAGATTCGGAACTGGACTTGCTTCTCTGACTGTGATACTTGGTGGGAGCCCGAGCGTCGGGATATTGTTATCGAGTACAGGCATGATGTGTGGACTAGGGCTGGCTCTTGGTTTCAAGGCTTCTTCGTAAAACTGCTTCAATGCAAGAGCATCGAAACAGAAAGCTTCGATCTCATCCTTGACCTGTTCCGCAGTTTGAGCGGTAGGTAACGGAGGTGCGGACTTCTCAGCCTGCATCTGGGAATGGAGTAGGGACGTATCTTGAACTGGGCGTGCTAGAGGAGACGCAAACGGTGAACGGTAAGGGTTGGTGCGTTCCGCAGGTGTTGAGATAGCTATGTTTGAATTCGTTGTACTGGAAGCTCCTCGACGCTCATATGGATCCGTCGGTCTAAATTTGGCTGTGTCACGAGATGCAGTAGCACGGCTGTTATAAAGACGATTGGCAAGGAGAAGGAAATCGCCTTCGTCGGTAATTTGAGCTAGAAGCACACCACTTCGATGGATGAACTGCGTGTAGCGATAATCTGGCCTGCCCCATGAGTATGTGATATCTACATCAGCGGGAAACGAGTCTGCAGATTCAACATCGAGAATGAAGTTCAGCTTTCGAAGAAGAGCTTTGTGGTAGGCAAACTGGTCCGTCTTTGGCTGGGGTCCGAAATGCACAGAGTCGAAAAAGTGTTCAGGCTGAGATTTGGGCGGTTGAATGGCGAGGCGTACAATGTATGGTGAGCGGAAGGGATGCGCTTCGGTGATACTCGAAGCTTCAGCGATAGGGACTTCTACAAGTTTCAGGCCGTACTTTTCAACTGATGTGGCCCAAGTAACAATGGCATCTTCAATCAGTTTCGCAGTGACATTCATCCAATCAATACGGATGTGATAGCAGTTATCCGGGTTGTGCAGTCTGTCATAGTGCAGACTTATGATTTCCGGTCGGTATGATCGTTTCCGCGGATCAACATCGTAACGCATCACTCGGCTCAGAGTCACGGACCTCTTTGGTGTAAGAGCACGAGTGGGCGTCTTCTCACCATCATTCGAGGTATTGGAAGAGTCACCAGTGTTAGGGCGGGATTGATTACTGCGTGCAGTAATTGGGGATGATTTTGGACCTTCCGACATGGGCGTCGAAGGAACAGATCTGTCCGGTCGTCGCATGCCGAACCATCCCGTTCTTGAGTCGGGACGTGGAGCTCGGTATTCTGCGGCGATTTGATAGAAGAAATTGCCATCACGGAATTGATGTTTCTTCTGGACGTGTATGAATAGCCCTTTATTCATGAGCTGGTTCCCCAGGTCAACAGCTTCATCCCTTGTCAATATGTCTTTGAAGTTCTGAAGGAGCCAACCCGTCAGGTCGAAACCAAGAAAGCAGTTGTAATGCAATCTCCAATGCCATCTACGGTCAAGCATTTGGATGCCTTTCTCTCCTTGGAGATCTTCTGCAAGTTTCCTAATATCGATATTCGATGTTTGGTATTGTTCGGTTTCTGTAAACAGTGAAGATGGGAAGTCAGCGGGTTCCCCATCGGCCAGCAATGACCCATCAGGACCAGCGGCCACGACTGCGGAGGGATCCCGCGTCTGATATTCAATAGCTAGTGGATTTGGATCCTTTTGCCTCCTTGTAGTGGCTTGGAAGTGTCGCTCTTCGGGGGGAATATAGCGATATCGCTGCCAAACTTGAGTTAGTTTCCGAATTCCTTCAAGACGGATTTCTTCGGGAGAATCTTCAGTGAGTAGAGGAAGAGGGCGGTGATTGACAGTGGGTATCTCCACAGGAATCAAAACAAAACGAGCACGCCAAAAGCGCAGAGTTTCGCTGAATTCGTCATGGTAGCCAGCGAGGAATGTGTCGATAAAATTCCAGTTGTACTCTTTTCTTGGAGGCCTGAGGATGATATCGCGGGTATGGTATTTGTCTTCCAGAGCTGTGCGTATAAGGGGTCTGTAGGGCAGTGGAGAGTCGACGCCCGCGGAGGCTTGCAAAGCTGTCGTAGGCTTACGATTAAACCTCTTTACTTCAACTTCGCCCCCCGCTACGCAGACCAGTTGGTGAATAGTGGTACCGACAGCCATAAAAACAGTATCTCCATCGTTCGACATGTATCCGGAGTGGAAGATATTGGAAAGGTCGTTCTCGCGGCGTCCAGCAAATTCTGCTACCGATGCTCCAACGATAATCTGAAAGCCATGTGACAGCCTGAATGCAATGAGTTCTCGGATCAACGATTCACGAGATTTCGGCACTTCCGTGAGATCGTCTTCATCATCTTGAGTGATTTTATATGGACTTTCGTTGTACTCTGCCACGAGCTGTTCCGTTGTGGGAAAATACTCATTTGTCAACGGCACCGCCGCCGGCGAACAAAGTGATTTCCATTTGATGGAGGACGTACGAAGGGGTTTCGGAAAAACATGTTGCCAGCGACGGAACTGGCTTGCGACGTTCACATTGTTTTTCCTTGGATTGCATGGGTTCACCAATACCAGCCAGGGGGAAAGTGCACTTGTGGGTGATAGAGTGCGAGGTATCTCATGAGCTCCACTGCTTGAAGACAGATCCGGTTTCCGACCAACTTGATCTAACAGATCTTTAGACCCAGCGAAGAGGAATAAAGAGCCATGATCTTTTGTAACCGAGCCTGGTTGAGAACTTTCCGGTTTTCTTACGCTCTGAATGTCCTTCATGGTTTCGACTGACTTCTGAGCATGTTCGGAAGTTGGGGATTGTGCAGAAGCAACAGTAGCGCGAGAAGGAGTTCGAATAGCTATGGGCTGGGAAGGTTTGTCGCTGTCTGAGCCTCTAGTACTAGCGAGCTTCGCTGCAATGACTCCCTTTTGATTGTTCTCTATGGTCATCTTAGAAACCTCGACATTACCCGACGTAATCTCAGATCCAGCACTTGATTTAGATGTCGCAAAGCCCAAGCCTCCGAAGCTAAATTGCTTGCTTAGCCAACCGGTCGGTCTGGCTGGCTTGGTGATCGTTGTAGGTAGATTTAGGTTCGTCGAATATGTAGGTTGCTGAGCGATTCTTCTTGGTGGGTTACTTTGTCCACTAGTTGACGAGATATCTTTTTCCGACGGATTGATTGGAGCAATCTTCTTGCTTGAGTCACCGGAGCCGCCTCGTTGGTGCGAAATGGCTCGAGGGATATCTTCTGCTGCGTTGGGAGATATCCGTTTTTGTGCTC
The DNA here is from genome assembly GCA_000467715.1 of Hysterium pulicare CBS 123377. Classification (NCBI taxonomy): domain Eukaryota; kingdom Fungi; phylum Ascomycota; class Dothideomycetes; order Hysteriales; family Hysteriaceae; genus Hysterium; species Hysterium pulicare. The sequence continues at coordinate 22,839 of AJFK01000894.1, forward strand.
CGTCTAGGCGTGAGCCATGTGCTGTGGAACCTGAACCACGGAGGCCGCCTCCATGTGAGGGGTGGCCTTCCGTCTCATTAGACCGCTCCTTCATAAGTTGATGAAATGAGGTTTCGGGAGGAGGACGAGCGGTTTTCCCCAGAGAGGATGATGTAGTTCGGAAGGACGCGGAGAGCAATGAACCCTTTGATTCCTCTTGATACCCATTACGATCATCAGAATGCACCCGTTTACGTACCACTTTTTGTTGACTATCCTGTAACATGCGTCTGTCCGGAAGCGGATTGAATATGTGCTCATCATATGTTTCCATCCAAGCTTTGTGCAAAGAGCGGCCATACGTGCTGGTATTTTGTTTCTGGTCTTCGTCACTTGGCCTAGATACAACTGCTCTTTGGACTGGTAATGAGGTGGAACCGTGAGGCCTAACAGCGCGATCTTCAAAGTATCCGCGTAAGGCATGAGGATAGAGCGTTTCATCTTCTATTGGGGGGATCGAAATATTACCCATTTCATTTTCCATCACGCCCATCATTTGTAGTTCATACATCTGGCATCGTAGATTAAATGACTTCTTTTTCGCTTTTGGTTTCATTGAAGATTTCGCAGACTTATTGGGCTTGGTTAGTTCCACAATCTCCTCTGAGGGGCCAGACCAAAAGGAAACATCCACCCAATGAGGCATAGCATACCTCCATTCATCGCTTTCCGTATCGGCGATTGTCACTTGGGGGCTAATTGATGGTATTGGAGGAATCTCTCGTGGAGAATGATTGTGTAGTGATCCGAAATTTGGTTGATTCTGGCGAGGTGTCCGATCATCTTGTTCATCAAGGCCGTCTAGTGAACCATGTTTCTCCGTGCGACTCCTGTACTTGCGTATTCTGCTGTGGACTAACCGGGGATTGCGGTATTTGAAAAGTGGAACTGAGTGTAGAGGCATTGGAGATAAGCAAACAAGATCGATCCCGATACCGGATCCGACCAAGGTATCCGTGGTCAGCTTGAGGACGTTGTAGTCAACCTCGAATACTCCCGTACCTGCAGTGATAACCACGACAGATATACCAGTATGAACCAGATCTCGATCGATGTAGTCTTTTTCGAACTGTGCAGCAGCCAAATTTATGGCCTCTAGCACGTTACCGTTGGAGGCTGTGGATGGAGTGCCGGAGATTGCAAGATCAGAATCAGATTCAGTGGGTTTCTTGTCCGTTGCCACCAATTGTGTCTCATTACTAGTTTTTGGTACGAGTGATACGTCCCTGAGAAATGTCCGAAATTCTTTCTTGAGTTGATACAAAATATTGATCCAATCTCCACTTGCCATTTCGCTGACAACAACGCGGTAGTAGTCTCTGAAGGGACGTTTTCGACGGTCAGAAATAGTCTGCTGAGCATCCTCATCTGGATGTATTTGCACTGGCGATTGCCCCGTATCATATTCCATCCTGGTGAAGAGGATAATCGTGACAAGGTGCCGCGCGTTTATTTTCGTCCATCGCTTGAACAGCTCGGGAAGGAATCCGTTCACAACTTTATTGAACATAATTTCCCCAGCACCTTCGGCATCAAAGTCCCACATCTCTTTGGACATCTGGATGAATAATACATACCGAGCAGACTCACTGCGAAACACAGGTTTGGTCACGGACGAGAAATAGCCGGAGTGCGTCGACTGCCCGTTGATGTATACATTCTTGACGGTTGCCTTGATAGTCCCCATGAATAGCAGTTTCTGGCCTCGATAGACTGTTCGATTGCAGAGTTCGGCGATTGACATTCGCCACATGTCTGCTCTTGCAAGGTATTCATCTCTAAATGCAATTTCTACGTGAGATGCAGAATGGGTATCTTCATCAGCCTACACATCGGGGTCAGCGAACTACTGCTGCTTGTGGTCATGATATATCAAGCTTACGGCGGTCACAACGACTTGCATTCTGTTTCGAAAACCGAAAACCTTCGCAATCTTTTCCGCAATGGAGACCTTCATTTTCGTTAGAGCAGGTGTTGGTTATATTTGAGAGACATGACGAACCTGCAGAGTGGGGTATTTTGATTTTTGTTCTGCTGTCATTGGTTTGGCAACGAATACATATGACTTTTGCGGATCAACATCGCGGCCACCTTGAATGGGAGCCCCATTTTCATCTAGCGTAATAACAGTCGAATGCCTACGGCTTCTTCTTGAGCGGGAGTCCAGCGTAGCATAATTAGGCTTCTCGTCGACTGCTGGTCGATATGGTTCTTTCGATGAAGTCTTCGCAGATGTTTGAAAGTCCCGAACTGCTGTTACAGTTTTGAGCGCAATGATCCGAATCAATGATCCAGGTATAGTTGTAAGTTCGGGAAACTTGTCCCCGTTGAAAACAACTTCCTCTTTGGAATAGTTATCGTCGTGAGTCCAGAGTGTACATATCTTCTGCACTCTCGTAGACTTCAGGCTGGCGGTAGATTTTGACATGTTCTGTAGATACCGCCACAATCGAGACAGAGGCTTCACAATTCTTCCAACCCGAATCCACACAAACAGATCATATGGAACTAGTGCAAGGACAGTGTAGCGCGTAACGTCAAGATAGATATATGGGGTGCAACGCGCGATTAAGCAGCAAGGAGCGGAGGCCGTTGGATATCCGGGTGAACCTTCATCAAAGCCGGCAGTAGCTTATCGCTAGAGTATCGTTAGTTTGTGGGGAAGATTGTTTTGAAATTACCATCCTTGACAACTCATAATCCGAAATAACGAAAAGGAGACGCGAGACGCAATGTCGTTGGAAGGTCAACAGCACTGGAGGACCGTGCATGCTAAGACTATTCTGATGCCGCTACGGCATCGGATTAATGATAAGCCGTGTCGTCCTCCCACTCCACCACGTCGCCTCCACCGCATAGTTCATCTTTTCTCATCCGTTGTCCTTCAATATCCGAGCAAGTTCTCTCAATATGCGTCCTTGCGGTTGGATATTCCATTATAGTGAGAAGCACGTCTTCAATCCTCACCGTTCGATTTCTAGCAAGCTACTTGCCTAAATGCCAATTAATTCTGTTTCATCCAAGGAGGTATTGGTTGAGACTCTTATTATCGCTGCCCAGGAAATGTTTCATACGTGACATGCTTACAATTTGACTGTGTCTCATGCTATGTTGAGTCGAGTCCCAGCTACTCTTCCGCCTTGGCTTTCACGGCTTTCATATCACACTCAGTCCAGTTTAGGTGACATCAAGTAGTACTAAGCGGATATGGACGGGTAGTTCACGATCCAAAAATCCGCTCACGGGCCACAGGTTGCGCAATACTAGGATGCGAAATTCACCTTTGTAATGTTTTGATTCACTGGTCTTTGCTTCGACTTACGTCATAACCGTTACCACCTCAACCAACTCCATTCACGGCCGTTACCTCAAAACGAGATTTCGCAGCTCCAACGGCCTCTTTCCTTTCCCGACAATGAAAGTGGCTTGACTTTTGAACCAGCAGATCGTTTCCCTCAAGTCTGTTAAGAAACCGATCTCTACGACACTCCAATCCAAAACATCATCAATGGCTGGTGCGCCTCACATCTCAACTGCTTCCAGAGCCAACAGAGGACGTCAACTTCGTTCTGGCCCAAGCACGAATGGGCATGCTAAGAGGAGCGCCCGAACCAACATGTTCCATATGGAAGATCTAAGGGAACACGAGTCTGGAAGTGTAAGCTCTGCACATGATCATCTTGTAGCTCAGGAAGATAGTTGCACTAACTGTATCCTCTATCACTAGGATTATGAGAACATTTCACTGCCTTCTCAGCCAATACTTTACAGACCAGATACTCCTACGTCCCTGCAAGATGAAAACAGTCTCGGCGTCCGCTACCCTGACCTGACTCAGAGTGATTCGGGATCCGAAGCTCCGGCCACTCCCACCCAGGTATTATACGTCTTCTCAATCTCCCGACTTCATATGTAATATAGTAAGCTGATGTGTCTAACTATGCTAAGGCTTCATTGGCCCCAAAGTCGGAGACCATCTACGCTCCATACGTGCAGCACTTTGACTCGTCCATTCAAGCCCAGGAGTACTTGAGTCGAATCGTAAGGCAGCCATGGGTTAAAGATGATCCTACCATCAAGACTGCCGAAGCTCATGCACAAGACTGGGTTAAACGTTTCTACCATGCGATGATCGATACTTCTGAAATCAAGGATAATCCAACTGCGGTGGGGTATCGCCGTTTCGCTACGGAGAAGCGTTATAAAGAGAAAGACATGGTTGCAAGGCTCTGGGTGTTATTTGTAAGTCCTGGACTTTACCTAATAATCACACTATTACTAAAAAATTTCAAGGCTATCGTTCTCGATACCTGCCGAAACGGAGCACGTGCAGCCATCGATGATCGCGAGTTCGCATACAGGCGCGAAGACAAGAGTTCTTCTTGCTTTGATAAGCTTTGTTACATCATGGAAGCTCTTCGCGTAAGTAAGGCATTAAACACCGCCGAGTGATACCTGACACTGGTTAGAACGAGAAGACAATTTGTATGGATGTTATGGAAGGTGGTTCAAACTTGTACCTCCTCGCCGAAGCTCCAGTAGGATATGCCCAGGTAGGTATCGTTGCTTTTTATTTGAACATTTGCTGAAGATTTTTTACAGAAAAAAGTCGACAACCGGAACGTCAATAACAAAAAGAAGGATATTATGGCGGCTGGCCGGGTTGCCAAGAGTCTTCCGCGCAAACGGAGACGTTCTGCGGCTTGAGTCACACGAGAAGTTCGCGGAGCTTATATGCAACCCGCTCTTACCAAATCAGGGCTCGGCAGCGTATCATTCCACGACTCTTCTTCTATTTTCAGGACGCGAATGGAAGTTTATGAAGTCTCCAAGGCTCCGAAAAAACTGGATTTCCTGTAACCAGTAAAGATCACACAAGATCTGCTCTGTACTTTGTCAACTTCGTCAAGTGGCAGCCTTTTGAGCTACGCCCTGCACGGCATTTTTCTCTAATACCAAATCACTAGAGGATAAAGAAGCGACACGTAGTATGTTTGAGGATTGGGCAACGATATTCATCTTTTTGCTCGCTATGTTGTAATTGCGACTAAGTAGACTATTATACTAGAATAAACTTGATATGGTTCGACATGCGCTAAAGTAAATGCATAATGATGTTTTGATGGGTCCTAGAAACTTTTCTCCGCTGGAAACAGCTAGAGAGATCTCACCTTTTGATAGCTCAATACCTATGTACACTTCAAACCCGATTTTAGAGACGTTGCTGAATGGGAGCCCAACGTAAGTAGCTAGGTAGATATGCGTTAGACTTGCACGTGACTGGAATATAGTTAATCCCCTCCACTGCAGTCATAACTTAGATACATCACCGCGTTACTTGAATGAGTATCATCTCCAATACCCTCGACCGCAGTCTATGCTTTTTATGCAACTTCACAAACTGTCCTTTTGAAGACAGCAAGCTCCCCAACGGGCTGGACATGCCATGCTACCCACATCAACTTTTCAAAACTGATATACGATGATTTGTACTTTGATTCTAAAGAACTTCGAAAGCAGCGTGAATAGCTGCCTAACAGCATCTAATCATGTCCTTACGCGGTGTTCTTTCCCTTGGGTGAGCAATCTGCTCCGCCTGCTCCGTGTTCACGCAAGCTCCACGATTAGTAACGAGACTTGTCGCGTGCTAACACAACAACGTGTAAGTTCTGTTGTTCACCACTTGCTTCATACATAGTCTTGAACATTCTGGTCATGTGGGAGGCGCTCTCAAAGTGAATGCATGTGGACAGCGGCTATGCTTGGCATTGGCTCTTCCCCAGAAACTTACCCGGGTGACGGAAATTTATAAGAATGCTTTGCCAGAGTCCAACATCCTCAATTTCTCACTCAAATTCTCCACCTACGCCTTCACAACAACCACTCGCGCTCTACTTTTCAAGTCACAAAACACACTCGTCAGTAACCGTATCGTACACTATCCAAGCAACTGTGGAACCCTTTGGGTTTTCAAAAATGATATCGCGTTCTTCTTCATCGAATGTTCGTAAACGCGCACTCTCGCAGGATGATGGGGAAGACGATCTGAAAACCAAAAAGCTGTGCGCTTACAGCGAGAAAGAGAACCTCCGCATTATTCAGGCACAACCTAGGCCAACGTCTCCATCTGGCTTTCTGGGCGAAGGAGAGGCCGGTCCATCACTTCCCTTAGCACTCTCTAACGGATCGTCCGGAATTGGCGATATTCGGTCATTGTCTACTCGCTCCGTCTTACAGCAACCTGGTAGCAATACGGCTGCGGATACCAGGCTGGGTTTACAACAAGGCAACCAAATGAGTATCCCAGCAGCAGGGCTTCTTGGGCGTGGACGGAAAAATGCTACGCGAGCTAGCCAAGCCGCAGCTCCAGCTCGTAGACGCGTTCGAAAGGCAGATGAAAAGAATCTTCCAGCGGATACTCTTGAAGTTCGTACTACCAGTGGTACCTTAGCCTCAAACCTGCCTGTGGGACTGTTTCAAGCCAACCAACAGAGCACATGTGGAATACAGCCACAAGCGCTAGACATCTATGGCAATCAGCAACCGTCTTCTCTATATGGGCTTCCTACTGTTCTAGGACAGCAGTGTCCAGAAGGTCACCCGGCCAGTCTCCAAGCACCGGACATTAATCCACCCTCTTCAAGCTCCACTTCCAAGAAAATGAAGCCCATATCAAGGAAAAGGAAGCCAAAGCCTAAGGAGACCAACCCTCAACAAGCTCAAAAAGGGTATGCTCCATACAGAGGGGTGTTTATGGACTCGGATACTGCTAAGAAATTTCGCCTCGAAAGTCGCCCGAAACGCGATCCGTATATACACCCAGCAGAGGACTCTACTATTCAAGAAGTCGAACGGAACCGAGACTACTACGTAGGGCTAATTTATGGCGCCATGGTTTGTAGGGATCGGCGAAATGACAATAATACATCGCCAGCGTACCGATATTGGATTGAAGGAGCGCAATTTGACAGTGATGTTGTCGAAGCGTATTGTCATAAGATATATGTAAGTTATGCTGCACGCTCTATCTCTTTGGCAGATGGGTTGACACTGAAAATCCAGGACAAATTACTACAACTCGTCAAAAAAGGTTTCACGGGAGAAACGAAGCACGATCTGACTATGAACGGAAAGACTCATAAGGATGATAAAGATGCAAAGTGCATTGAGCGTATAGCGAACATACTAGAGTCGCTTGAAGTAAGCTTAGTCATTGGACTGGAATTTACGGATCATGGCTGATGAGATTTTAGACTGAAAAAGCCATCTGCAATGACATGATGGAGGGGGGTTACAAAATCATGATGTTTGTGAACGCCCCGAAAGCTTACGCTTATGTAAGTTTGAGAAATTCCTGTCGTTACGGCTTTGCTGACGGGCTGTAGCGCAAGCTTGATAACCGTAATGCCAATGAGTTGAAACGCCAACGCTTGGCTGAAGAAAAGGCCAATCGTGAGCGCTTGGCAGGTATCAATACTACAAATAATAATGACCATGGTCTTGAGCCAAACTCGTCTGAAGCTGCAGATGATGAACAGGCTCAACATCAATTTGATCAGGCTGGCAATTCTCCTTTCCAAGAAGCCCTTCAACCTGGCCCAATAGACTACTTCCAAATTACCAGTACTGCCGAACAACAAATCCATCAATCGGCGTCGGGTTCCGAAGTACTTTCCCCCCCAGATCCCAACCACGCACAAAATCAAGGTCTGTTACTCAACAACCACAACGTCACGTCGACTTTCAATGCTCCTAATCTAAATCGGTACGTTCACACTGGGGATGGAGCGCTTTTCAATGACTATTCGGAAGGGCACGGCAGGGAGCAACAAAGAAGCACGTTTCCACATGGAGGAGCAATGCAGACTTATGGTAACCCGCCGCAATTTTCCGCACAGTTTATCACCCACGGTAACTCTCAAGAATCTGGCTATGAGTATCCAAGTCATTTGATGGCCAATCAATATGGATATGGAGACAGCGATTCTGGATCTGCTATCGACGCGTTCGATCAGTTACAGGACTACGGAGGTCTATTCCAGGACTCGTAGTTAACTCGACCACCACAGTCGTACACGATGGAGATATCTTTCTTCCAAGTCGACACTGCATGGCGTTTTACTTCATATCTCTTCATATCCACAATGTTTCTCTGGAAATACTCCTCATGCCTACTACATGGAGCCGTAGGTGTTATTGAGTATTTTCTATTTCCTTATCCCGACCAACTCTACCAGCTAATAGCCTTGAAGGTTATTATGTTTCCTTATGTTATAGGTCGTCATCATAATTCGGCAAGGTCTACTTCATTTCCTTTCGTGAGCAAGACATTAAAGCCAGGAATTATCCGAGATTGTCTGAGTGAGCGGGCCTAAATATTTTTATTAATCTGGCGTTGTCGGATCGCAGCATAATAGAATGGTTCTTTGAATGTGCAGAGATCTTCTGAGTTCAGGTCAACCGTCATTCCTTCTCTAGTTTACGAGCCCCTTTCATCGCACTTTTACTTCGCTGTCTCATGTGATTGACTGTGCATAGCCACGTGTTCCGGCTACGTGAACGAGTCTCGACTCTCCATTCATCAGGGACGCAGTGGCTTTACCGAAAAACGTACATTTTGTTTTGGCAGTTGCTTAATTTCAAGTCCTTGTGCCCTCAAATTAGCGTACCTGTTAGGAAAACTTATTGAACTTTAGGTAAGTCGATATTCTATCCATTACCTCTTCTAACAGTCCTAGCTGATATGCGGATAGCGATAACCACGCGCGCCTTACATTGTGAACGAGCAACGCGAGAGCCCTTTTGCAAGTGCCACACGCCTAATCCGGTTTGCAGGTTTACATTCTTTCTAAACAATGTTGACTCTGCAGATCAGATCGTACACTACGTTTGACTTGCCGACATGTCGCTTTATTTGTGCCTACTTCAACTTCTCGTCAACTTCAGAGCCAGTGGAGTAAGGCATGCAACTAATTGGCGCGGAGTGAAGACATAGCTGAAAAGCACTCCGAAATATGGGACACGAGTACCGGGAGCATTGATAATCGGGGACGTTATCGACGAAGGTTTTCGGGGTCTGATTCACATGTTCCGGTATGTTGTTCCTCAACGAAGTTGGCGAGGAAATGCGGCTCCAATTCATCGCGAGTCCCTTCGCTTGTGAATACTATGAGCACCGCCAAGTCATAAATCACAGAGCTCTACAACATTATGAATATCCAACGTCGGCAAGCAATGGTCCTGATTCACATCTTCCACCTCTTTCGGTCCTTGAGCACATTCATCAAGTTTGAACCGTACTTAAGATAGTGCCTCCCCCTCACATCCTCTCATCACACTCGCCTTGATTCTCACATCCACTCCCACCACCAACAAACACTCACGAACTAGGCGTTTACTACCCATCACTGGCATGTCTGAAGGAGACCGACACTCAACATCCACAAATCCAAACGACCAGTCTTCGAAGAGCACCGCAATGCGCCCGCCTCATCGCGAGGAAGAGAACTACGAGAACCATTTGGCTACATCTGACGCTCACGATGGCCCTCGTATCCCACGACAAGCGGCACAACGTGGTCCTGAAGGTCATATTGTCCGTTCTAACCCGTCCTCGAAAGATCCTACTACGGCGAACACAGTCGATATCAAACCGGCTGTTGGTAATCAAGGACTACCAGTAGTGCATAATGCACCTCGAGCTCTTCGAGATGTTAGCAATTTTCCTAGAGAAGCTCTTAGTGGAGCAACTGCTCAAGCCATCGCAGCATCCGGTCGTCGCGCTGCACCGTACCAGAAGGAAAACTTTCAGACTAGAAGAGTCACCGACGGCCAGGTACGAGATGAAGAGCCTGTTCACGAAGGATATACCGCTGCAACTCCAGAACATGTTCGAGCAAAGTACAATTCTGAAGAAGAGCAGCTCGTTCGACCCTCGCATCGCCAACGTCGTGAGGGAGGTTTGGAGGTTTATCGAGACCCCCCTGACCAGCGACATGCAGGCCGTGCTCTTGGAGAAAACGTCCTGTCACCCAATCATTCTCATGTACGGAACGTATCAACTGGAGCACGAAACAATGGTCCCGGAGTGCGCAATCAGGGACCGGGTTCTCATATATTGAATCCCCAACTTAGAGCACGTGTCGATTGGGCGAGAGGACTTCGCTATCGGGTCCGTCAAGCTCCAGTTTTACAACACGACCCTACAATCGTACAAGTCGAAGCCAGTCCCGACTTTTGGATTGATAGACTCTATGAAGCCATGGTCAACATTACGGACGTGAGCGATAATCCAAACTCCTCGGAAGTAAAGATGTTTTCACCACCAGTGGTTGAGAATATTCAAGCCGACGTCCGAGCAGCATGTACATTGTTGTTGTCAAACCTCATCGATCGATGTAGAAACGGATATCGTGGCGTGGACCCCGTCAAGAAACTACCCAATATTTCTAAAGACAACATGGCTGATCATGACGGAGATTGTCGGACTCGTCTCGCCAATATGCTTGAGGTTATGCGCGGTAATAAACGTATCTGTCGGGACGTCCTTACAGAGGATACTAAAATTATGCACTTCGTCAATGCGCCCCTGACTTATTCGCGGAGCAAGAATACGCTCAAAGTGAGCAACGACAGGCGAGCTCGAAACAAGGTGAGCCTTGAACAGAAGGCTGCACATCTCGAGGCGCAAATAGGACCTCGACAAATCAACGGACAGCCAATCGTTCCTCCGCAACAGCCAGCTCGTCGTGTGGGTAGGAATTCGGGGCCTCCAGTCAACCAGCCCGCAAAGGTCCAACATGACGGACGTCCGCAAAACATTCGGCCTCAGATATTGCCTCCACGAATGAATGACGAGCGCACTAGACATACAAATCTGCAACTGCCACCCCCATTGCAGACGTCCCAGTTGAACCCAGCCAACCTGACATATGGCAACCCACACGGCAACGCATATCAAGGCCACCCGCTACCTGGTCAACAGCAGATATATACTCAGCAAGAGCAAGGTCATGACCCGAATAACGTGGAAGATTGGCATGGGGATGAGTATCAAGGAGAGAATCTGGACTTCGGCCGTTATCAAATGCCTCTCGAGAACCCACCGACGCCACAATCGGGTCCAATCCATCATTCTCAAGAGCCACAGCAGATGAACACCCTCAACAGCGGTTTTGCCGCCGAGTTTCCGATTGCCGCCGAAGGAATCGTGCTTCAGAACCAGCCTGCCCACGACCAGCAAGCGGCTGATCTTTACAATCTGGAAGGTCAATACAATGAATTCTCGGGCCCCCGGTACAGTGCTCTGCCGCAGTATGGCATGAGCGCTATTTACAATGTGATTGCTGCCCAAAATGCTATGCCACAAACTGGATACGCACCCCAGGGAATGTCATATGCGCCACAGCAGCCACAATATCCCGGTCAGACGGGCGATGACATGGCATTTCCCGATACTCTAGCTCTAGGGTTCGTTCAGCAGCAACAAGCCACAGGTAGCCCAGTGCAACGTCGAAAGCGCGCTCGACGAGGAGACGACGAGGATGTCACTCCTCACGATTACAAGCGAGTAAAGCAGGAGCCTCTCGTGCATGAAAAATCCACCCGACTTGCTCGCGATCTCGGGAATGAAGTGAAGTCGATGAATGAGCAGTGTGCGGCTGAGGAGGCGGCGGAGAAGGAGAAGTCTGAGGACTCGAATATGACTGAGCCAGACGATGCTGAGTATGAGCCCGATGAGGAGTACGAGGACGAATATTTGTAAAAGTATCTCTTTAGCAGATGTATTGTAGTCCACTTTTGGTGGTCGTAGGCATAGTGATATAGTTGGATGTACCCTTGGAGTTGATGTAGACAATGGGGTTGAAGTATACTTGAGGGACTCAAGGGACTAACCGCTGAATGGTGAATGCATGGGCATCTGGATAGATGGATAAAGCCTATGTTAAAAACATAGAATAATATAACTTCACCTTCTTAAAAGGTTGAAGTTTTCAATCAGAAGCTCCAATTTGCACGTGATGTCTAGAAAGAGAACCAAGGTGTGTTAAAAATGAATTATATACCAATAGTTAGGGTCAATATCCAATTCTAGCTCCCCAACTGCACCATAACTACCGCAGCAAGAATATCAACAGAAAAACGTAAATCAGATGATATAGAGTAAGACGTACCCCTCAACTCTCCAAAGTTCCAATTTCTACAACCTACTCTCATACCCACCAGCCTCCCACCTCCTTTCCCCAGGCCAACTCCCCTCGGGCCAAACCAATCTCAAAGCCTCCCAAATATGACCCACGTGGCAAATCTCGAGGCCCTTAAGGACTTCCTCCGGCAGATCTCTAACATCCTTCCTATTGCCCTCCGGGAGCAGCACTTTCTCAACACCAGCTCTCAGCGCACCGATAAGCTTCTCTTTAATGCCGCCGACGGGGAGTACACGACCGCGGAGAGAGACTTCACCCGTCATGGCCAGGGTAGGCGGAACGGGTTTGGACGAGAAGAGGGAGATTAGAGCGATTGTGTGAGCGAGACCGGCTGAGGGGCCATCTTTGGGGATTGCCCCGGATGGGCAATGGACGTGGATGCTTCTGTTTTTCATGATATCTTCGTCGGGCGCATGGCTGAGCGCAAGTTCGTATGCGTGCGCTTTGACCCAGGTAAGCGCCACTTCTACGCTCTCTTTGAGCACGTCGCCGAGTTTGCCTGTCAGTTGGACGCGCCCAGTGCCTGGCATGTCGGCTACTTCGATGAAGAGAATGGAGCCTTGGGATCCGACAGAGTAGGCGACTAGACCAGTCACGACGCCAGGACGAGAATGTTGCTCGGTTAGTTCTTCAGTGAAACGTTCGATGCCGAGGATAGCGTCGAGGTCATCGATGGAGACTGCTGGGTTGTATGTTTGAAGAGCATCCGAGTCCTTGGCGGAGGCATATTCGACAGCCTTCGAACGACACACCGAACCAAGCTCACGCTCGAGATTCCGGACGCCCGATTCGCGGGTATAAGAGCCGATGATCTTGTCCAGGACATCGGGTGTTAGTTGGACGTTGTCAGAGGAGAGCCCGTTGATGGTTATTTGCTTTGGCAGAAGATGCCGTGTTGCGATGTGGCGCTTTTCAAGAGTAGTATAGCCGGAAAGCTGGATAGTCTCCATTCTGTCCAGAAGAGGTGGAGGAATGGTGTCGAGGGAGTTTGCGGTAGCGATGAAGAGGACCTTGCTGAGATCAATGGGAATATTGACATAGTGGTCTGTGAAAGTGTGGTTCTGTTCTGGATCCAGCACTTCGAGCATAGCTGCGCTTGGATCGCCATGGAAATTGCTCATGCCCAGTTTATCTATTTCGTCCAACAGGATGACCGGGTTTGCGACGCCGACTTTCTTCAAACCATTGACAATGAGACCGGGCATAGCTGCGACATAGGTCCGGCGATGACCTCGAATCTCAGCTTCATCTCGAACGCCACCAAGAGAGATTCGATGGAATTTACGACCGAGCGCTGAGGCGACTGATTTTGCGAGGCTGGTTTTACCTGTCCCTGGAGGGCCGACAAGGAGGAGGATGGGAGACTTATCGACCATGCGCTTCTTCTCCCGTAATCGTACCTCTGCCTCGCTGGGTTCTTTGACCACCGGTTTTTCCTCGTCCTCATCTTTCTCGTTTTTCGTTCCTGTAGAAGCATCCGCAAGCAGTTTAATCTGTGAATCCAGGTCTGCATTGGCTGCTTGTTTCAACTTCATAACCGCGAGATACTCAAGCAGTCTCTTCTTAATCTTGTCCAGGCCGTAATGATCATCATCCAGCTGCTTCTTCGCTCTGGCCAAGGTGGCGGCATCGAGGTGGTCAACCGTTGCTTTCGTCCAGGGTATTTCAGAAAGATTCTCGAGATAGTTCCTGCAGACTTGGTATTCCGCCTGAGCTGGGTTCATCTTTTGCAGTCTCTGCAATTCTCTCTGCGCAACTTTCTCGGCTTCAGGGCTAAGCTTAGCCTCTTCTAACCTCTTCTTTAACTCATCCAGCTCATTGGGCTCTTCCTCACCTCCTTGATTACCTCCTGGAAAGCCAGGGAAGCCTGGAGGTAGTCCGTTGCCCGATCCAAGTCCTGCTGCCCTTCTACGAACGACATCCTGCTGTATCCTCCTCAATTGGTCCATGTCAAGGTTTCCACTGGGTACTGTGCTCGTGGTGACTGTAATCCTCGTGCTGCCTTGGATATTAGAAATCTGCCGTTGTAAGACTTCGATCACGCGTTCCAGCCTATCTCTGACATCCAACGATGCTAGTATTACCAGCTTCTCTTCATGAGTGCAATCCACAACATTTGCCATGAAATCTGCTAATGATCCTGCCTCGTTGATAGTCTTTCGTGCGATGAACAATTCCAATCTTCGTGCGACTAGTGGGGAGAGCGAGACTGAGGGCGTTCGTGGTAGTATGGAGGAAAGTCTGACAAGGGCCAATAGCTCACGAGACAGTTGTTTCAACGTTTCAAACTGTGCGGCAAAATTTGGATCAGAGGTACAATCTATTGCACGTTAGTAACCAAGTCGCGATTTTGTAAGTAGCATGCATACCTTCATCCTCATGCGGAGTAATGACGCCCTCAAAATACGGTCTCTCCTGTAGAACCTCCGTGACAACGCATCTCTCCAGACCTTCCACCACAAGTGACAGTTCTCCCTGCCGTCTCCCTTGCACACCACTAACCTTCGCTACGCATCCATATCCGAATAGGTCCTTCTTCTTAGCTAATACCGGATCGCTCTCAAATATTGTCTTGGTCACCTTCTTTCCGTCCTCTATGAGCAATTTCCCATCTTTCGATAATTGTGCAGAGTTCAGCGGGACACAAGCAACCGTTATCGCGGCATCGGGCTTTGCGGTCGGGGATATGGAATAGATCTTCGCCAGAACAGCGGCTACATCGGCGCGGCCCTGGATAGGAATTTTCTGGGTGACACCAGGTAGAATGGCTAACGGAGGTGCGAGAGGTATAAGAGGTAGGACTTTGGTTGATTTTGACGACGTCTTATTGCCCATGTTGTGAATTAATAGAGGTGTGAGCGGTGCTCCTATGCTGCGGAGTCGCGTAGACGGGAGTCGCGTGGCGATGCTCAAGATGCAACTACAATAAGATGCGATTGCTTAGATCATTAAAGAAGAGAAGTAGGTGATTTGAGGCAGAACAGAATAGATGTGTTATATGGGGTGAGCCGAAGGTGGAGGTGTCGCGATTCTAGAAGATGCTCGTCTTGGGATCGTCATCGCCGAGGTTAAACTGGTTGCATAGTTGATCACGTGCGACAAAGTCGCTATTCCTTTTCCACCACTGTTCACATCTCATGACACCCTTTTTCTCTAATCAGATTATACTCGATAGATTCTAGTGCAATTTGTTCGATGCTGGATACAAAAGATACGTTTTAAAACATTTACATGAAAGAGAGTGTTCTCTCAAAGCCATCCAACAATGAAATACAACGTCGGGGTGGAGAAGTTATACAACACTGCTCGATGATGTCGGCGTCGCAGTTGGAACGCTCGATCTCGTCGTCGTCGTTGTCGTTGTAGTCCCATTGACCTTGCACAATTTTCCGTTCTCATCCGGCAGGCCATCCACGCTCTCAACCACCCAATTTTCACTTCCCACAGCATTAGCAGCCCAAAAGACATCCTTTTTGTCTATTGCCTGCTTGATAGATAATAGCCTCGCATAATTGGCACCCCAGAATGACTGCTGGAAGTTGGGTTCCAAACGATCTGCCTCGTTGAGATAACTTCCCGAGCCCGGTGATACATCCCGCCATTTCTGCATGGTTCCGTTCGTGAAGGCCCTCCTCGCGGCAAGAATGTCGCTCGTAGTGGCTGTGATGTTCCATCGGCGGCCAGTAATGGCATGCAAAATCGCCGTTCTCCATGCTGGATTGACTGCGTTATCAGGATTGCCTCCTCTTGCGAGAGTAGGCGCTACATTGAAACCAATGACGGCCTGGCCAGCTTCAACGGTGTCCCGCAGGACTGTCCAAGTGTTATTGAGGGAAATTGGAGTCTCAAAATTGGACCGAGGGAAAAGACGGGACGCAAATGCTGACTGTACATCGGATTGCGGCTCTAGTGGGAATTCTGCCTGCCACGCTGCGTAGAAAGACTCATAACGTGAGAACTTAGGATTGGCGGGGATATTCAAGCGCTGAAGGCGAGTGAGCCATGGCGCCAGAAGCGCATTGGTCGCGTTTACGGTCTTGTTTGGAGCGAAAAACGGTTGCAGCTTGAAATTAAGTTGGTTCCCTATCGGCGAGACCATGAAATAGCTGTAGGTTCCAGCATCTGCAGCCTTGGTAAACTGCTCCATGTAAGCATGAAAGGCGTTCCAAAATCTGGCATGCGTCACCGTTCTGCTAGTGTTGAATGACATAGATACTGCCGTAACAGGCATTTCAGGATATGCCTTCACAATGACTGAGGTAACGACACCAAAAGTGCTTCCACCTCCTCCTCGGAGCGCCCAGAAGAGATCCGTATTTGAGGTGGAATTCGCCGTAACAAAGTCTCCGGTAGGCAAAACAACCTCAAAGCCTAAGACCTGGTCTGCGGCCATTCCGTAAAGGCCACTCAAGGGTGAATGACCGCCACCTTGGATGTAGCCACCCATGATACCGACAGTCTGCACAGAAGATTAGAAACGTTTATTACGAGCATCGAAGAGAGGTGTACCTGTCCTTCTCCACCAACGACTACGACATTATGCTGATGAGCCGCTTGGTATAGCTCGTAAGCTTCCACACCCGCTCCAGCCTTGAAAGCGGGGCCTGTATATCCGGAGTCGTCAACAAATTGGTCGTAAAAGGTGATGTCTTTCAAGCCGTGCGTCCATAGACTCAAGGAATTAGCGCCCGCAGATTTGCCCGAGAAGTCATGTCCAGTATTCTTGATAACCAGCCGAATGAGATTGTTTCGAGCAAAATTAAGGCCAACTTGAATGTCCAGTACCGTCTTGACCTTGATAACGTAGGCAGGATATCCTCCAAGTGTGCAGTTTACACTGTTGTAGATTGCTGGAGGCTGGCATGTAAGCCCTTGGTATACAGGCGAGAGAACCTCCGAGGGATCGTTTATGTGTGTATACGAGTTGGTCCAATTTGCCGTTAGTTGTGCGCAAACAGCATCGTCCTGATTATCGCCTGGGTAACATGGTGCCGCCTGAGGAGTAGTCTGAATTAGAGCATCTGCTGAGCTCAATTTCTTTTGAAGGTTGGTCCAGCCTTTGGCTGACGGCCACTTCCCGTCATCAAGACCATACCGACAACGAGGCGCTGTGATATTCTTTATATTAATCACAGCATTGTCGAATTGGAAAAGATGCTGCTCGTCGGTAGGAAGAGTAGAGACGTACTCTCTCGTCAATTGAGTCCTTTCGTATTTGAATAGAGCTGCAGCTTGGATAGGCGACGAGCAAATGGTTGCTGTGAGGAGCAGAATATTGAAGGGAGCGGACAGAACCATGGCGATAGGAAAACGTGGCTGGAATACTGCAAATGTCGAGATCGCTCAGAGTTTGACAGGGGTTCTAAGATCAAGCCGCAATCGACTCCACCTCTTGAAAAGCCTGGTACTCTGTGCAGTTCAATCTCCTTAGGAATGGGAACAGACGGGATGATAAGGGCCTCCTTAGAGTGTTCAAGTTGAGCACCTCTTTATCATGGCTGGATTCTCGTTTTTAAGAAAATTTTATGAGCGACATTCAAACGAGATACATATTGTAAAGACGAGCACCCGAATCTCCGTCAAATAAAGCCTTGCGGGGAGATTAATTATTTGTCTAGGCAGGGTCGGATGAACGAAACCATTACGTCTCGGCGGCGACTCGTGGTTGGCACGGAAGTTTTCAAATATCCCAAATGCAAGGTACCGGGGCGGACTGATATTCGAGAACGTTCATTATATTGCTTGAATTTATCCTGATGTGCCATCGCGTCAATCCATGCATTTCTCGGCGCGGATTCCATCTGCATGTGTGAGCTGACGACGGCCTTATAGATGATTGCGTGTCATTTCCAATGGTGGTATCCATAGAATGTAGCAACAAAGAGATGGATTGTGATGGATCATCGAGAATTGCAAGGTCGGTGTGATCAGAAGGATTTTGGCAATATGTGAGATTGCCAGAGTTGCTCCGAATCTGGATTGTAATCATACGGAGCAGTAGATCACGTGATATGCTCCATCAAAGGTCTAGAAGGCTCATGCTGTGTGCAGATCAAGCTTTACGGCAAAAGTCTTAAATCTCCAGGCATCGAAATATATCTATTTACGCAGAATCCTAGCTTACCGAGGAAGTCTATGCTTTCGATAGTCTCTATAGCTGTCGTTGGTCCGACGAAGCGGCTCGCACATGGAAAGCTTCCGGGTTACGGAAGTAGTCGACTGTATTAATCCCAGTTCATCATACCTTGATGGGTGCTTGAACGACATCTGGTTGAGTGGTTTCAACGTCAGACATTTCTGGGTCGCCTTCGCGCTTTGTATCTTTTTCGTCGTGTTCCTCTTTCCTCTTCAGTCCTTTATCTTTGACGAAGATCATGAGAGACAGGCAAGCAGCCATCACACCTGCCCACATAATAAAAACACTTCTGGATGCCTTTGCGTAGGCGTCTAGTACTGCAATTCGCTCAGTCTGTCCAAGATGAGACAAATTTGGTGCCGAGAAGGTGGATTTGTGAACGGAATTCATTACTGAAGCAGGAAGACTCGTCGGCAGATGCGATCGAAGTGAATTCGAAAAAATTGCGGAAGAGATCGCAAGACCAACTGCGCCGCCCAAAGAGCGAATGAAGTTGCGCGTGGAGATAACGACAGCACGATCAGGTTGCGCAGTGTGTGCTTGTGCAGCGACCAACGCTACGGTAACAGTCAGCTCGTATAAAATCGCCAAGGCATGTAACATTCATCAACTTACTGGGCTGAAATACCATTCCCACAGAGAGGCCTTCAATGACGAGGATAGGGACAATCGTAGAAACTGGTGTTGTCCGATTGAACATGCAGTGCAACCCCGTCGTAAGAGTCCACAAAATCAATCCGAGCCAAATTACTTCTCCGTATCGACCTGTTCGAGACATGTATTGACCGGACAGAGTAGAAGCGCTTGCTAGCCCAAGCACGAGTGGGACCACTAAAAAGTGGAAGTACAATTAGCATGATGTTCCAAAAGAGGTTTTGGTACTGCCAGAACCCGCTGAACACTTCTGCTTATAGTGTTCTGATTTTTCAGACACCACTAAAATGGGATGTAGGTAGTGAACTTATAAGCAAAGAGTACAAAGACGGGGACATAGACTTTGTACCGGGACTTTACGTACTGAGTGCTGCAGATGTCGACACAGAGACCTGCCTCGCGGACTGGTAGTATATTGGCATGAAATATAGTATACTGTACCAGACAACACCAATGAAGAAGTTCTGCACCAGCATTGCTGCAACAGGTACATTCTTGAAGAAACGCACTATGATCCGTTAGTTGGATATTCGGAGGAGCTTCAAGACCGGCTTACGGGGCATCATGGGTAATTTCGCAAATTTCCATTCATTTATGACGAAAAGACAAAGCAGCACACCTCCGATGGTCATCATGGATATTACCATTGGATTTTTGGCAGGGAATTGAGAGCCAATGCCAGAGAGCGGAATCAACAGTAGAATGGTTCCCACTGAGGCGAGGAAGAGTCCAATCCAGTCGATTTTCGCAATGGAGACGCGGAAATCTTCCTTTGGCATGTTTTGGGGAGGTAGCTTGAAGAACAGTACAACTCCAGAAACGGCGCATAGAGGCGTAAGGAGGTAGAAAGTGTCTCTCCAGGAGGCATGCGTAGTGAAGCCGGCAGCAATAAAGGGTCCAACGGTGTTCCCAAGCCCCACCATTGATCCAAGAATCCCCTGGTATCTATAGGACTGTAAGGTTACTGTACCAGCTTGGAGTAGCAGATTTGCAATGACTCACTTTCCTCTCTCTTGGAGTGTGACAATATCGGACACAATCATCATCGCGAGAGCCATAATCCCACCATTTGCCATTCCAGAAATTGCCCGAAAGCCATAGAGTTGAGGTCCGGTTTGCGCAAATCCAGAGAGAAGATCACCCAATGCCAGAAACCCAAGCATAGTTATTATGACAACTTTTCGTCCAAAAACATCCGAAAATCTGCCATAAAGAACTTGGAATGCCGTGTTGGCGATCATGGAAGACGTGCCGGCCCATTCTATCGTAGATGCGCAATTCAGCTCGCGTCCAATAGTAGGCAAAGCAATACCGATCGAATTCTGGTCAATAAAAGTAATGAGCAGTGCTGAAGCGAGAGCAGCGAATACCACTACTACCTGGCGCTTGGGAAGAAGGTTTGTTTGATCGTGTACGGCAATCTCTTTTCTGGCCATGGTAAAGCAGTGTGTTAATTTAGTAAGAGAGCCGCCATGCAAAGTAATATCATCGATGCAGAAATCCGAGAAATTGTTTAGTTACATATCCTGATATGAGTTGGACTGTTAGTTGACCCGGGACTGAGCTGCCGTTGACGGGCAGGGGTGCTTGAAACAAAATGCCGATATCCGGGCGCATAGCGGTCAACTTTAGCAAAAAGCATTAGCTCTAGCACAGATTCAGATGGTGAGCAAATAAAGAAACGAGTCAGAAGGCCGCAAAGGAAGAATCCGATCCAGTATTCGGCATTTCGCAGCCCTCTACACGTTGAAACTGCATCGTGCCGGGTATCCAGTAGTGCGGCACCCATGGCGCTGGCTTCCGACGACTGTAGGGTAATATAAAGACAGTGTCTGATTGGCAAAAGATAACATGCCTCAAAAAGTGAAACCTGGAAACCCATTCTGGGAAGGTTTTGCTCGAGTTCAGATGAGACCAGACCGGGATCGTCGGCAGCTTTTGGGTTTATATGGACAGCTACCACATAGATATTGAGTTATTTGTGGGAGACTGTTGACCAGGTAGGCTGTAGCGGCTGAACAAGAAAACGGCTGAGTCTGTAAGGGACGATCACCGTCTGCAGCTTGAGATGTACATACGTCATTTTTCGAGCGGAGATCGTACGTGATGCACGTCGGCTTTTTCCCACAAGACGGGGACTCCACGATCAGTTGGAACAGCCTACTTCGGAGCTCTACTACTCTAATAGTAGGTCGATAAAAGCACATCGAGTAGCACAAGATCGTCAGCCGCAAGGGACAAGCTTAGGTGCGAGAGCTTGGAGAATGAGAGACAGGGCGCCGAAGTTCGGAATTTATGGAGCTAACTTGATGTGGCTTGGAATCAACGCTCAACTTTCGTCTCAGCACCCTCAATAATGATTCCGACCGCAGTCATTTTGAATATCTCTTATTACTCTAAAGTGAGCTCTTCCACAATGATAAACGCCCTGGCCTCCAGGCTGCCCGCTGGCTCCTAATTGCCATTTGCTGGCTTGGAGCACGCAATTCCACTCGTCCTGTACGAAAGCGCGACCGTTCGTGATCCATCCAGAGACACATTTCAGACTTTTCTTTAAATACTCAATTATACTTACACGCTTCTCCCGGTAGACTTATACTTGTTAAACTTGATTATTGACTAGGGCTTACCCATTTAGAGAGCGGCAAATCATTATGGGTGTAAGCCGCATTATAGAAAGGAATTTCTGAAACAAACGGCCATCTCCATCCATCATGTTTCACTTCTTTGGATTTGTGCTGACAGAGACAGCCCACAAGACAGCCCCAGCGTGTATGTTTCCAATCGGCCTATCGTTATCATAACTCGCGAAGTTGGTAAGTCAATATGCATATCAAAACCAGCCCCTCCTCAATACGTCCCATCACTCTTCAACTTCGTATACCCCGGAAACTGACTAAACTGCCCCTTATTAATCTCATTCAACTTAGGACATCCCAACCCCTTCGTCGCCGCATTCACCGCACTCCCAAGCTTATCCATAGCAGGATTCACATCGGAATAAAGCCCCGACAGGATATCAGGCGCCTCCATCAAACTCGCCTCAAGCCCGAAGCAAACGAGGTTGTTGCCTTGTAGCAGGTTGCTCGCGCTGAAAACACCGCCGGTCAGGTTCTGCAGATCTACGCCGACGAAGGAGTTCGTCTTGCCCGTGTTTCCGCCTACGGAGAAGAACTCGGGGTGGGCGAGTCCCATGGCGTTTGCGTCTTCGGCAAAGTAAGGGATCTGTTGGAATTTGTCAGCTGAGCTCTGACTACATCAACCTTCTGGCAAGTAAAGGAATCAAGTTACCGTGTAGTAATCAACTGGATTTCTCTTGTACCAATTATCCGGGAATTTTTCATGGCCAGCTGTATACTTGAAGTTGGGATAATCACCAGTGATGCTGTAAAAAGACTTCAGCACTTCGCCGTCCAGAAGACCCATTGGGTGTTCGGCGGACTTGTTGCCCATGAAGCGGTAGATGAATGACCAAGCGGCCGGAGAGGCAATGACGCCGCTGAAGGGCGCATTGAAGAAGTACGGGTTCTTGTCTATGGACTCCTGGAAACGTTGGGTGCGGTACTTGGTGAGAACAGCAAGATCGACAGAGTTGCCATTTTCTTGACCCATTTCGTAGAGGGCAGTGAATTGGGAGAGTTGGAGGAGGTAGTCGTTCCCACTGACGACGGAGTATCAGTATGCAATAACCAAGAAGCGGAGAATATTACTCACTATTGGTACAGGTCTCCACGAGTCGGCGACACGTCACCTTCGTACTTATTATGCGAGCCGGAGAGTCCTTGGGGTGCGCCCAAGAGACCGACGGTGGTGAGAAGGGATGGATAAGGGCCGCCAATTGAGTAGGAGGTTAGATCGCCGTCGAAGATAGCTCCGTATATGGCCAGGAAAGTGGCGAGATCGGTACCCATACCAAAGGCTGCCTGGGTACCGGTGATGAAGTCCGACAGACTCCCGACACCGTTATGGGGGAGATATCCATGATTTGCCATGGCGTTCAGACCAGGACCTGTAATATGTCAGCATGCTTCCATCGTTACGAGGACATCGTAGTATCATACATGGACCACGTTGATCGTTTCCAGAAGGCGCCACAAAAGCATGAGCTCCTTGGTTGCTCACGTATTGTAGTCTGGCATCGAAAGGTGGAGTAACGCCTGCGGCCTGTCGTTTGGCAAATGGACATTCCGATGGTGCTTCGATCTTGTTTCCTCTCGCCTCATTCGCACTCCGGATCTGGATCATAGCCTCCGAAAGGCGAGGGGGGAAGGCAGAGGCATGATGGACAGTCAAGCCCAGCAAGCCAAGAGACAGTGATGAGAACTTCATAGTGGTAGATAGGGCGGCTGATAGAACAAGACAAAAAGTCAGAATATTCACTCAGAGCACAAGCCCCATGGAATAAGATATCAACTCCTTATTATATCCTCTCTCTCCCAAATCCAAAACCCCTGTACCACATCGTCACCCAACCCGTCCCCGCAAAATAAGAGGAAGTAATGATTACCATTTCCCCGGAGTGATCGCCATGAGGGTTGGGCACGAGGTCTCCAACGTGGAAACCACTTGCCAGGCCCACCATCCAATCCGCATCCCCGCAATTCCAATCCAGGTCAAACCTCCTCTTCATCTCCAAAAACAGATGAAGGGAGGTTGGAACTGGGCCTCGGCATCTTTCTAGCAAAGTATGGGTTCCCCCCCAATTCCCATTAAGCAGCTCTTTAAGGTTAAGTGGTAGCGCGGGTAGATCATCAAAAGCCAGGAAGCCTTTACCACATAGCCCATGACGATCGAGGCGCTAAAACAATCAAAGAACTCCTCTCCCCTTTCGGTGCACGACTTACTACTTTGGAGAAAGGATCTGCCGTCATCGCGCATGTCGGGTCCTGGTGTTCCCGTTCTTGAATCTATCGTTTGGGTAAATATCCCTGGAGCTTTTCTCCCCAAAACCGAGGTATGGCGATTTTTCTTTTCTGGTCCCGCGTCGTTTGGAAATGGAACCGTGCTGAGGGAGTGAGGAGGGTCCTGCACCTGGACATCCATATTAATGCCCTGCATTGGTATGAGGAAGACGCGGCCCTGCTGTTAACGGCAGTTGAGGAGCTGCGATAGAACTTTTACCTAGGTTGTTGGGATTTTTGTGGTAAGAGACGCGCAAGCGAGGTGAACAACCATGATTGCTGCCTGTATAGTATTTTATAGAGGTAGGCGCCTTCTGAAGTGCTGCTGGACTCTTCGCTTGTCAAAAATAAATTGAAGACCCCTCGTGCTCCAGCGACTAGTCGATTCTTGATTCTCTGACTCCTGTTGCTGAAAACACTACATATATATTAGTATCCAAGTCTTGACCCGAAGGTAGTATTTATAGAAAAGGTTAGTAAGCTAACTATATGCGGAGGAAGCTGGTAAACGCACTATTCTAGTTGGTGGAAAAGGATCACGAGATGAATTGCTTGATTGTGAAATATCTTATCGATGACCAGAACAAACTCTTCTTCTCTTCGGGGTTTTGCAAATATTAGGCCGAAGCCGATGGTTGGGCCGAATCCGAGGGAGGAGTCGAGGCATTGGACTGTGGATTATTCTATCCGGATGCGACTGCCAACGAATATGGTATTCAGACGCAGTTTGGTTAAACGACGGAGAAATGCGATTTGTGAAGTGGTGCCAATATCTTTATATTAGTAACGTTAGCGAGAGAAAGCGATGGCGAAACCTGTTCGAAGGGTGAAAGGGAGTTGGATCCTCAAGAAGGCGAAAAGTTGCTAAAATTGAAATGTGGTCCGCGTGTTAGTCTAAGTTTCTGTGGCCCTTATAGCTTTTATTAAGGTTATTGTTATGTGACCAGAATATAGCACTCCTGTACAAGGATAAATTGAACTTTGGAAAGCATGTTGAATGGATGTCGCCACGGCGAGACAATACCAGCAACAAAAAATATCTAAAGTGAGAACTAGTATTCAGAGAGAAAAAAGACTTATGCTGTTTTATCTCTCCACTTAGAAATACTTGTCCCTTTTCCTACACCCCCAAAACCCCACCTAATCCACCTCCCTCCCCTCCAACTCATCCCTCGCCGCCCTAATCGCCCTCACCTCATCATGCATACCCAAAAAATACCTATCCTCAAACTCAATATCCTGCGCACACTTCGCAATATCCTCGACCCATTTCTTCGAATCGCCATACCATCTCGATATACCCACAGCACCCATATCATCAACCTCTGGCTTCGAGTGCACTTCCAACATCAGCGCAAGTGCCTTTCCCAGATAACCCATGGTGTCCATGCACTCGGCGCAGTAAAATTTGGTTACGGCTTCCGGGCTTAGTTCTGCGATGCAGGATTTGTGGAAGACTTTGATGGGACAGTGGACGAAGGAACACTCTACGACGTCGTCATCCGGGTTGCTCGGGGCGTTGCAGTAGCAGATCTTGGGCCCATCCCCTTCATAATAAGCGCGGATATGAGTCAACTGGTCCTCCGTGATGGGGCGATTGAAGATATGAGCGCGATAGTGGATGCTGTCGTAGGTATGCCACATTCTCGTCAACCGGCCAGGATGACTATCGCAGAATTTGGCTTGTTCCCTAAGAAGTGACGTCGGCATTGAGTCTTCAGGCTTGCCCTTGTATTGTGCAACTTGCAACCAGTTTGATAAGAAGTGATCCGCAGACATGGTGCGGCCGGCTGTCACGGGTTCTTTTTCGTAAATCTGTGC
The DNA here is from genome assembly GCA_000467715.1 of Hysterium pulicare CBS 123377. Taxonomy (NCBI): domain Eukaryota; kingdom Fungi; phylum Ascomycota; class Dothideomycetes; order Hysteriales; family Hysteriaceae; genus Hysterium; species Hysterium pulicare. Next base: position 48,596 of record AJFK01000894.1, read on the forward strand.
CACGAGTCGGTTGGCTTCCAATCGAGGAAACGGGCCACCTGATAGGCGAACCGGGTTTGGCTGAGGGCAGAGGACGTCGCAGAGATCGTCCAAGGGATTAGTTGGGGCGGCTGGGAAGTGGAAGGGGCAATCTTGGACATCATTGAGTTTGAACCTGCACACGCCGTCGTATAGTGGGATACTCAAACCATCGACAAGTAGATACTTGGTGAACTTCCGCCAGTCTTGTTCTCGAGTTGGAGCTTTCGAGATCCAGCCAGAAGGACGCCCGTTAGGAGCAGAAGTCTCGGTAGGAGCAGTAGAGTCGGGAAGGGCAGAAGATTCTGTATGCGCAGTAGACTCCACTTCTGGATCGTCTTGGCTACGACTGTCCTCTTGGTACATCTGGATGAGATGAGTTTGGGAATGAGACTGATTTACTTTCGTCGTTGGCTACATACCTTTGTGAAATCTTCGATGAAAGTGGTGTCTAGACTTGGTGAAACCTTCTCCGTAACTTTAACCTTCAAACATTTTCCCTTCTTAGTACCTTTTCGACTAGCATAATAATTAGGGATTGGTGCAAGGGACACCTTGATTGTCGGGACATCGGCGTCAACTTCGTCGGGCTCTGAAGCCATAGGAGAAGGTTGCTCAGGTTCTGACTCGTGAGTTTCCGCGCAGAAGTTTACTCCTTTAGTCGCATCATCAAGCTCCTCTTCCACCTGGGTATCTTCTTGTTCATCACGTTTTCCCTCGTATACGACCTCATGTACGATATCTCCCTCATCCTGGCAGTCCTCGGGATCATAATCTTCATCCTCCCTAATTTTCTCTCCAGTCTTCCAATCAATTCGTTCATGTCGCTCCACCAAAGCATCATAGCTTTGCCTGTTGATGTACCGTAGATAACCACCTCGCCTCATGCGAGTCTCCAAATCCTCTTTTTTGACCTGGACGAGATCCTCGACTACACTGGTCTTAAATTCTGCCACCATCATTTCGAAAGCTTTCAAGTCTTTCCCTTTCATCCCACGATTGCGGGAGTTGTTGCGTAGGAGCTCAGTGATACGGAGAAGGCGGCAGATCCTGTCCATCTCAACCTCGAAGTTGACCTCGAAGTCAGCGACACGAGCAACACATCTCATCACAGCACGTGGTTGTCCTGAATTGTAGACATTCGCATTGTATCGCAGGTTGCGTTCGACCTCATCGATTTCGTCAAGATTGGAAGGCCCCTCACCTGCGTCATCGCTGTCTTCGGTCGGATGAATAACGTTGCCAACATAGTTGATCTCTGCCAATGTAAGCACCTTGGGTCTTTGTGCCGCCTTTGCAGCCTTCTTGACTTCTTTCTTTTCGCGTTTGGTCATTTTAGACGTGTTCTCATTCAATGATCCATCATTGACCCTTTCAACAGCCCTTGGGCCCTCATGCGGTGCATCCGTGACTGGAATGAGACTGATGTTTAGTCCATTGCTCTCGTAGATAGCTCGAAGCAATTCGGCAATTTCCCGGTGTCTCTTCAGATGAGTTTCGTCTGCACCAATACAAGCTGAACACTGGTGAGATCGGCCTATCAAGTTGGTCAGAAGTTTTTGGTAGAATGCTCGCGAGACTCCCATCGGAGAAATATTCAGGCGTACCCTTCATAAACATGGCCTGGTGAAACCTCCTGCATGGCTCAGCATGGTAGACGAAACATGTTGTTCTTGCGCGCGGGTGCGACAGTGGTCGCGTACAGAATCCACAATGGTGCTCTGCATGAAGCGCGTTAGCAAACGGTGCGTTGGAGAAACAGATATGGGACAAACGGTCGCGTCATTTAAGCCTCGACAGAAAGGATGGGGTATCGCGTGACATCGCGTGCCTTGCGCGACATCTCGAGCTACCCCAGATAGGATAGCAGGTTCTCGCGAGGACCCAATGCACGGCACTTACCGAGAGCAGGACCTTCTTCCCATTTGAACATCAAACCATACGACGACATGCTGAAAGTACGGGTGGTTGCTGCAAAAATGGCGGCTGCGCGGGTAGCTGCTGTAGAGATATCGTTAGAGGGGACTTTCGAGCGCGCTCCTTGTCAAGATATGGGTATTTCGAGATATGGTCAGGGGAGATGGTGCCTTGGACGAAGTTGGGAGCCAAGTAAGAAAAGTTATGCACGGCGGTGGTGGGAAGAAACGAGCGCGTTGCTTTTGTTAGAGTCTGTGTTGACCGGAGTGAAACCTGATGCCCCAACGCGGGTTACTGCAGGCTGCCGCCGCGCCCGACGGTGAAGTGGAGTGCGTTTGTGACGGAACGAGCCTCAATCTGCGCATGTTGTCAGGTGAGGTATGGAATGCCGAGCACTGGTTTCACGGAAATCATCTACAGTTCCCTAGATGTTTTCATTTTTATGCCTTATCTGGACGGCGAACAATGAATGGATGAGTTAAGCGGCATTTGAAACTTTTGGAAACGAGACTAAACTGCACTAAGGAGTGAATGTAAGAAAAAAATCCTTCCTGAATCAGGGTTACCATTCTAGATGTCGCGAACCAAACGGGCACCGGCCCAGACATAAGTATAGTTCCGCTGGTACCAATTGACACTATTTCAATCTCATTAACCACACCGCTAGCATACGGAACGGACGTCTACTTACAAGCTCTTCCTGCCCGCGATTCGAGGATGAGTAGCCCACGACCCACCGAGGGTTATATTATGTTTGCCGTCAAAGAAATCGGCTACGCTAGGTTAATCCACATCAAGTAAAATCTGAGTTACTGACTTACCAGTATATGCAGGATACAAATCCATCGGTTCAAACCCTTCGTGCTTCTCCAATACAGTGCTAGTCCACTCCCACACTCCGCCCATCTCACCATGACCACATAGTTTGTTTCCATCTTGGGTCACAGGAACAGGGTGCCAGTGCTTGAGGCCCACATTGGTCCCTTCAAGATCAATGAAGAAATCATGAGGATTGAGACCAACTTCTGCATTGGAAGAGCCATTGGACAACCCCCGTGATGGTGGGGACTCCTCTACACCGTCATTGACAAGGTGACTACATGATGTTAGTACTTAAGGCATGGCTGAGTATGACAAGACGAACCTGTTCACCGCTGGAATTGTCTTGCCAAGAGCTTTCTCAATCTCCTTCGTTCTCATTCGATCAACATAGCTGTAAATGCTACGAGCCTCCTCCAGGGTCGGAATGCGACCACCCATCCACTGAGCGCAGCCAAAGAGCTCGTTGTAAGATGCTACAACAGGCCAGTTGAGAGCGTACTTCAGAGGTACTGTGCCATACACTGTGCGAACATACTTTCCATCAACGACACTACTCGAAAGGCCATTGGTACCATTGGTGTGATTGATGCCATTACTGGGTTTATCGCCGTGCTGCTGACCAAGCTTATATGGAGTATCGCACCAAGACGCCGGGAGAGTTTTGATGCCGTTCTTCTCCAAATACTCGGCATACTCCCCGTTCGTAATGGGTCGTCCTTTAGCAGAGAAAGCATTGACATGAACCGAACGTTGAGGCTTCTCGTTATCCCATCCAAAATAGCGGCTAGGACCAGAATCATTCTCTGGATCATCAAGTCCAAGAGTAATGTTCGACTCGGGAACAGTAAACCATTCATTTGGGACTGACTTCACCTTCGACTCATAGGCAAGAGCCGCAAAGTCTGGAGTGAGGGTACCTGGAGGGGGATTGATCCTCTCACTTTGAATGAGCATGTACAGGAGTGTTTCCAAATGCATGGTCTCGTGCTCGAATGCAATCCATAAGCCTCGAGCAATACGAAGATCGTTGCGAGATGCTCCTGAAGCGTAGAGCTCCTTCACTCTCTCGCGAACCTTAGATTGGTACCCGAGGATCTCCTCTACTGGTGGCCATTCATCCGGGATCTCACTATGGGCGTGACATTGTTCTGGATTTTCGACGTCGGGATCGATGCCGCGCTCAAAGATTTGTCGGTAGTGGCTTGGATCGGTGGGCATGCCATTTGTAGCTCGGGTAATGTGAATGTCTAAGAACGTTGGAATATGACCCAAGTAAAAGATACAGGCGTTGCGAAGTTTGATTGGCTTCGAAAGCAGTTCTTCTTTGGGGATCATTTCCAGAGTGACTGCATCCCAAGCAGCCCAAATCTGATGCCAATCCTCAAGAGATGGGATTGGACCAGTTGCATATTCCTCAACTTTGAGAGGAAATGTAGCTGGGGGGTTGGAAACTAGGTGGAGACCTGAAAGCCGTCAGCAAACATACCGCTTGGTGAGCTGTTCTCTGTGAACAGAGCGTTGCTGATTACGGTAGAATTTATCAAGCGAAGAACTCACCGTAGTCTGCACTCTTATTAACCCAGACGGTGCTCTCAATAAGCTCAGACTCTTCCCAAAGCGTTGCGATCTCCTCGGCGGAGTATTTGTAGCTCTCCTCGACGCGGATCCTCTCGCCCTTTCGAATGGCAACTCCATCGACGACAACATCTCGCAATGGAGACAAAAAGGCGTGGTGGCGGCCAGCTTTCTTGTCGAATTCTCCAATCACCTCCCAATCGTGGATGTTGAAGGCATTGTCCTTGTCCATGAGCCGATTAGCATGAACAAGGCCATTGAGGATGAAGTCGTGAGTGACGTTTTCCTTGTCGTTGTAGGCATGGAAAACTCGGTTGGGATCTTTGCAGGAATCAATACCAATTAAGATGGCATCACCCGGCTGAAGAGCATCTCTGAACCCGCGTAGAAACGATGCCGCTTCGTCTCGTTTGAAGTTGCCAAGGCTGGAACCAAGCCAAAGAATGGCCTTGGGCTTCCCACTGATGTTGGAGGATTTGAGCCATTCCAAACCATCATCGTAAGTGGCATGAAGACCGAAACATTTAACGTGCTTGTATCCTGAAGTTGGGATAGCCGCAAAAGTCCTCTGCAGTTCATTGAGGGAAAGATCAAGAGCGTAATACTCGGCATCTTTGCCCTGACGCTCAATGGCTTGAAGAAGAATGTTGACCTTTCGAAGGTTGCTACACAATGGTCAGTGCCGTTCGGTCGATGCCGTCTATGTTCTTTAAGGCTCCGGAAGTCAGGTTCCTACCCGCTTCCTAGTTCCACGATGACGGAGCCAGGTCGAATTCGTTGAGCAATTCGATCCGCGTATGTTTCCAACACCTCGATCTCCGCATTTGTAAGATAATATTCCTCCAAATATGTAATCTTCTCGAAGAGCCTCAGGCCGACTTCGTCGTATAACAACAGCGTAGGTAAGGTCTTTTCTCCGCCATCTTTCGGACGGAGGCCGGCTCGAATGTCCTTGAGAATGTCGATCTCAGCGGGACTGCGCCTAATATCAAGAATCTCGACTCTTCCCGTTGAATCCATGATTTTGCTACGGATCGAGCCGTTCGGCTTGGAGGGGGCGTTTACAGGAACTCCAGGACGAGCTACACCAATGGCCATGATGATAGATGCAGCCGAAATTGCGTGCTTTATACTCTGAGGACGTCGACTAGGATGTACAAGAATCTGCAATCTACCGAAGGTATTTTACAAAAGGACATAAGCGGGCGATGTATGTATATGAATAGCGCCGAAGGGTCCTAGAAAAGAGATTGCATTAGTACGTCAGAATAGAATAGGTAAGAGCCCCAAACAGCAAATCAACAGGCTTGAGATGACTCACGGATGTCAATGGTACGATGGAAGTGCTTACTCTAAGAGCAACCCTCCCAGCGGATTCCTTAATCAACCCCACACACTACATGGCTCTTCCGCCCCGATCCACAGCGAAGGGCGTCGAAGAGTACCTGACAAGCATTCTAGCGCCACCTCGAGCTCCGAGAGTTAGCTCTAAGGCCTTGGGATGACGTTAAGGACTGGTAGGGTGGGACATTTGGAGCTCCGGCTTCCACCGGTTGCGGTACCTTTCCCACAATGAAGCGGAAAATGGTAGGGCTCCGAGGGCAATGGTTTGAACCATGCAAGGGCAAGCGTGCTTGACTTGCATACACAGATCACCAAGATGCTCGAATCATTGCTGGAGATAGCACTGCCCACGGGTTGAAGGGATTGGAAGCGGCGCTGGTAGTGGAACGTTGAGGCCAGATGCCCTGATGCATCGCTGCGGGGTCATGATGGCGAGGAGGCGGAATGCTGCAACTATCGCGTCACGAGCCAAACGAACAGGGGGGTGACAAATAGCATTCAAGAGAGACCTTCTCATGGATTGCTGTCTGACAAACACAGTGGCCGAGAAGGCTGGTAGTACGCGTGGGGCGCTCGGGTTCGCGTCATTGTGTGAAGTAAAGCATGCAACAAATGGAGCGAATACGAGTCAACCTCCCGATCACAGTTAACATGCATAGCAATTTTCTACAATTTTCTAACAGTAGCATCTTTCTGTCAACCCCATAAGGAACTTCGATTTACTGGTTATGGACGATGACTCGTATTCTATTACTGATCGGATGTCGAGAAGGGTTTAGGGGGAAATGCAAGGTTTGACGAAGATACCCATGCCTGCACTTTCGTACAGGGACTCCTCCTCCTACTCCTCGAAACGGGGACTCATTTCAACACGTTATCTGATTTACCGCTTTAAGGAAATCTTAATTGCCTCATCAGACACGAGAATGCCCTGGTCAAGCCTAGGGAAGTTATCGGGTGGTGCCGGTGACAAAATTCAGCTCGATTCAGCTGCAGCATAAATGATTTGGAAACACCCGAACAGACACTTTTCGGGACTATCAATCGCTCTTTTGTCATCCTGTAACGTATAACTTAGCATCACAAATCTCTGATTAGAAACACCAGCTATCCAGAATTTGGCTGCACTGGCTGACAACATTTTGCTAGTTACAGTAATGAAATGAATCTTTCCTGGAAGCTGCGAGGCTCTCTTCCTTAGGTAGTTAGTTGACTGCAGAATGGCTTACTATTTAGCCAAATCTGTGTCCAAATGGCGTCTCCCTAGATAACGACTGTACTCCCACGCAACTTGGACAACTCAGCACTTCTTACACAGATGGAGGAAATCCACCAACAGAATCTTCCAGATATGCCTTCTATCCAATTTCCAGCCGCACAACATGCACGATTCATGAAATGCAGCGTATGGAGCATGTTGGTACGTAGAAAGTCTCATTGGTTCGTTCGTATCTTAGAGAGCAGCTGTCTAACGTTGGATTAGACGAGTGCTCCGAGTAAATCATTCATAGTTCTCGTGGAAAGAGAAAGAAGTGGGCATTAGACTCTCTCATCGTGGTGAGATAGTGTGTGTTATTTCCCTATGGCCACCATGCGAAGCCTCTCCCGCCTATATCTCGACAAAATTCCATCAAAACTTGGCATACCCTATGTTCTTTGCAAAGGTAGCGTGCCACGGTACTGTCTTTTCGCCCAAAGCTAAATCATAGAAGAAGTGTGCATGGGCCCCTCCATCGAGGCCATTATACACTGGTTTGCCTTCCGGGGTTCGTTCGTCTGCGTAGTAAAACCTACCGTAGGTGTGGATTAGGGTCTTTGATTCTAAAAGCTCGGACAGTCACTCACCGATACCCTTTGTCAGCGTATCCCACTGACGCCGCGCCAATCCAATATGCTGAGGCTGATTTGCCCATACCGGCGGTGATGAAACCTCCGCTAGGCAATACCTGTACGTTCAAGACATTACCGGTGAAAATGAACGCTTTCCGGGTGTCCTGAGGAAGTTGGTCAAAGCCTGCTACAGCTTGTTGTGCGGCAACGTATGCGCTCAATGTGTTGATTCGAAGGTCCTTCTCTACAACCTCTATCGGCGTGGATAGCCAATCATCCTTCCTCGGAGGGGCGCTCGTCGTGGCAGCTTTTTCGATTTAGTCTGACGTTCTGTGAATCAGTTCATCGACATCAATATTTACCATTGTAGATGACGATATTCGGTATTCCGAACTTCGACTTCACTTTACTGAATATTGAAGGCACAGCATCCACGTCGCTGAAATCCGCTTTGACCGCGTAATATCCTTCAGGGGTATCGCCTTCTGTAATGCTCCGGGCGGATATAGCAACTTTATAGCCATGTTTGCTAAACTTCTGAGCGATCTCCTTTCCAGCTCTTGGGCCTGCGCCAAGAATGAGAGCGATATGTTTTGACATGATGGTGGTGAGAGCAGTCTGAATTGATTGTATGAAAGATGGGATGCATGCCAGGTATGGCAGTCAGTATGTTTATATATTTATCTGCGATATATTCTGAGTTGGGATCATAGCAGCTTCTGATGACAAACTAGCATTCGTCGGCTTCGGAGATGCAGCCTTCCCGACCGATTGACTAACGCATGCACTTCAAGGCAAGTATCTGCGAGAAGGACGCTCGCCTTGGCATATCTAATCCTCGTTTCGCCACCTAAGTGCATGCTGAGTCACCATGGGTTGGTAATATCGATTCCTTCCACCGGATGACAAAGATTGTGAAAGTAAGCGAGTACGTAGGCAGTCCTCCATTGAAGCCGTTTTTGGAAGTCATGGGGGCGCTAAACCGTTTCGGGACCTGCTCGATCTTCTCCTCAAGTTCTTACCGCCTCAGTTCTCCTTCAAGATCGTCCTACGATTTGAAATTCATTTCTTAAGGCCTCCGACACGATAGCCAAAAAAGCCTCCGTTTCCTTTCTGTATTCGCGGCGCACATGGTGACCAATTGCTCTACCAGTAATACGATGCATCCATTCAGTTCATTCTCCTTCTCCAATCACTGAATGGCTACCCAGAAAGATTTCTTCGAAAAGTGTTCCAGAAACCTTCCACAATGGCCAATGTGGGGTATCCTGAGTGTCACCAGATTCAATCTTGTATTAGTCTAAAGCTCAGGCCGACTTTTGCTTCTAAAGCTTTGTCTCAACGTCTTTGAACCTTACAGTCGGTATCGTGGCTTTGCGCACTGTGCTGCGAACGTCCCCAACGCTCAGCTCGGATTCGTTCCACTGGCCTCTTGTCTGTGAAAGAGCGGTCGATGATGCCAGCCATTTTTACTCCGAGGAGCATTCTTCCTTGTCGTTGACGGGCATGGGAGATTGCTTGACGTGTCAAGGCGCCTCGAGGTGATGGAAGAACCAGCCTTGCGACTTCAAGTCCCCTCTCGAAGGGCTAACGCTAGCCGTTTCCGAACCATCTCGTTTCTTACGGCGATCTGTACTAGTTTCGGCATCAAACTGCTTTCCTCTTTCACTACTGCTACTTCTCATTAAGACCTGGACAACGGTCGCTGGATATCCACTCGGTCCTTCTCCCCAATCCCATGGGAATCAACGCTCCAACCCACTGAAGTTACACCATCTCGTCATTATACATCACAATAGCTTGTACTCATGAGATGGAAGGTTTCAATAATTCCGATACGTGGAGTTCTAACTTGATGACTCTGCATAGTCAAAAATTCTATCTCGAAGATCTTCTATCAAAGACAGCTACCACGCTAAATGCTTTGCGGGACAAGCAAAGCCGGAATGAAAGAGCGCTTAGCTCCAATCCAAGTCCCAGGGCAAAGAAGAAGAGGATCATGCAGAGCAGATGGAGGACGGGCAAGACGATCAGAACATGCGAAAACGAGGAGCGAGTCATATTGAATTGTTTGCGTGTGTGTAGCAACAACATTCAAACTTTGCAAACGATGGTCAACCCGTCCCAGTATTTTCCCGGTACAGTGGATACAATTACTCCGGCACTGACCTTCTCGGGAGCTCCCACCGACGAATTCGACTGGAATGGGTGGTGTGACGAAAGAGAAGTCTCGCCTTTCGAGAAAGAAAGTCGATTTCTCCCTTATGAATTCGACGATATTCCTCCAGAAGTAATGTTCGATACATCTCAAAACCCGAGTCACACGGACAGGACTATAATATTCGAAGATGAAGAGGAGGCTCAAGAAGGTGCATTCGATTCACCAATAGATCTGAATCTTGCGGAAAAGACTAAGAAACCTGATCCACTCCAGATTCCTGGCATTGTCGCCGTCCCGAATGCCCCTCCAAATACAGCAGCAGGGCCAATCAGCTCATTCATATTGAGTCCGGAAGCCGCTGAGTTCGAGCCTGTCGGGTTGCAACGTGCAGATGACGAGGACTTCGAGAAGGTACCAGAGTTAGACAAGCTCACACTTCCAGGCTTACTAGCCTCACATGTTTACGAAGACGTCCAGAAACGACATTTCTCAGCTGCGGCTGTGGATCACTTGTTCAAACGCCTTTCTCCTTCCGACTCTGGAACAGAACTCCACAAGGCGCAAAGATATGCAAGCTGGAGCGCTGCGTTATGTGTCTCCGGGGGCAGCGCTGATGGAGAGACGGATTTGAGCAGCATGGAGAACGGCAGCAACAGGTTCACTTCGGCTACTTGCTAATGTTTGAAAGGGAAGTTGCTACTGGTGGGTTTTGTCAGTCATGCAACTGGATTGGAAATGTTCCGGAGAATGAAGTGGTTGGCTTCACAGGCCAGAAGCTCGTTCGGTTCTTGTTATTTGTTCTTCAATTGGCTTCGTTTTGTCGCGCGAAAACAGCTTCACAGCAAAAAACAGGATGATGGTTTGTATGTACCTTGTTGATAGACTATAGCGCAATATGAGAAGTATATCAATGGCGTAATAAGTTAATAGAGTTTTTGGGGGTGGCATTCTTGACCCACGTCACGAAACGGTCGCGTAAAGGGTGATTTGTGCGGGCCATCTTTCCTGCTGCGATGCCGACGCACAGCCCCACCTGTCACTGCTGTCTCTTGGATGCCATGCAACAGCCGAAAGGTCGCTCCACCATCGCTATTCACCTCTTCCATGCCTTCGCAACTCCTGATTGACCACAGAAGCTCCATGGAAGTCCTGCGCCACCTGTCTCTGTATTGGTTTCCCGCAAGAAAGTGGATACAGCCCGCTATTCTCCACTCCTAAACTACTAAAACCTACCCACCCCGCGGGTTGACGCCCAAGAACAATAGCTCGTCGGCAACTGCGCCTGCTGTCTTAGCTTTCTGCACGTCAATTTCAACTGCCTTCCCCTCTTCAGCACTCGGGAAGGTCAATTGACCCATTTATTCAACTATGGGCGACGTCGACAGAGGTAGACCTGTCGAGAACAACCAACTGAAGGAACGCAACCCCCATAAGCCTCCGATGTCGCAGCGATTAAGCAACTCCGATGATGCGAAGCAAAAGGTCTTGGAGCTGAACTCAAAGGAGGATTCTACTGGGAAGAATGACAAGGATAAACGCACCTATGGAAGGACTCCAGATGGCACTGGTAAGTTCCCAGTGCTTCATTTTGGGATTCTGACGCTTTCGCTGGAAAGACTTGCCATTACCTGGATAAAGGACTACTCAGCCCTCCCTTACGCATTAATTGGAAATCCATTGTGCAGTGAATATGAGCTAATTTGACATTAATTCAGTCTTCATCGTTCCACAGACCCATGATATGGTCTCACAACTACTCTCCCCATCGCAACCAAAGAATCTTTCGGACATCCTTGTACTCCTCGTACTGGCTGGATTGATTGCTACATTGTACTATCTCCCGTCAAACCTTCGAATACCTGCGTTTGCCGTGATATTCTTGTTTTGGCGTGCTGCCTACAATGTGGGCATTGGATACCTACTCCAAGTCCAATCGACCCACAAGAGTCTCGTTCTATGGGCCAAGAACTCTAATATCTTCGAGAATCTTGCGACAGGGAAGAATCCACATCCTAGACTATACGCGCTTTTGAAACGAGAGATGGAGACCAAGATACCCAAAGACTACAAATTCGAGGACGCTCCAATCGAATATAACACTTGGCTTGTTTTCAGACGAGTAGTAGACCTCATCCTCATGTGTGATTTTGTATCGTACTGCCTCTTCGCAATTGCTTGCAGTAATCGGCCAGTTGGAGAAGGCACAGCAACCACCATTGCTCGCTGGATAGCTGGCATAATCCTTTTCTTGTTCAATCTTTGGGTGAAACTAGACGCCCATAGAGTGGTCAAAGATTATGCCTGGTACTGGGGAGATTTCTTTTATCTCATCGACCAAGAGCTTACTTTTGACGGCGTTTTCGAGATGGCCCCTCATCCCATGTATTCTGTTGGGTATGCTGGGTATTATGGAATCTCTTTCATGGCCGCAAGCTACAAGGTGCTATTTATCTCCATCATCGCCCACGCAGCTCAATTTGCTTTCTTGGCCATTGTTGAAAGTCCACATATCGAGAAGACGTACAACTCTCCACCGCCCAGAAAGCGCCTTTCAGAGACAATCGAAAGCCCTGCGCGTCCAGTCTCGAGCCAATCCGAGACCTTATCTATGAGCGGCCTAACGCCCCAAGATGACACGACTCAGCCAACCGGTACACATAATATCATCGGCCTTCAGAATATTGATTTATACCGAAGCATTGATGTTGCAGTAATTCTATTCCAGCTTTACTTGTTCGCGTTCGCTGCCCTCACGCCATCAACTGCCCTCTTCCAAACTTTTTTTGTCGCAAATGCTCTTGTCTGGCGCTTGTGGTATTCACTTGGGATCGGATACGTACTTGACCGTCAAGGGAAAAAGCAGAAATGGACTCGTCATTTCATCAAATATGGCGATACCAAACGAGAAGCCTGGCGGCAGTGGAAGAGCTTGTACCATCTCAGTATGACCATGTGCCACGCCAGCTTCATGTGCGCCGCCTGGAAGATGTACGCCTTACCCCCTGATTGGAACTATGGACTCGCTCTTCTCAGGCACGTTGTTGGTGTGGCTCTGATCGCGCTTCAACTGTGGACCGTCGCCAGCATTTACGAATCTTTGGGAGAGTTTGGTTGGTTCTTTGGGGACTTCTTCTTTGATCCATCGCCTAAGAATCTAACCTACAGCGGCATCTATCGATTTTTAAACAACCCAGAACGATTCCTGGGCTTGGCAGGTGTTTGGGGCATTGCTTTGATCACATGGAGCAAGTCCATGTTTTTCCTCGCAACGTTAAGTCACATTCTTACCCTAGCTTTCATCCAGTTTGTGGAGCGCCCTCATATGCAGAAACTCTACGGAGAATCACTTCGAAAGCATTCTGGGCTTTCAAAGAGCTTGAGGCGGTCTCTTCCGTCCCCTATCCGGCAATGGCAGGGTAATGTCGACAGAGTACTTTCAGAAACCGTCGACTTTGTCGAAGACTTCCTTGACAATGCTCGTCCTAAGCTTGCGGCTGGAGTCGGAACGTTCGTGAAGGACACTACCGCTCTTTTCAAGAACTATCCCACCCGCATCAGCATTTCGCGATTGGCCGATGACATCGCTGGATTTGATCCAAAGGATTATTCAGTTGTGATCGAGGGTACTCGAAGCTCGCCGCTGGCCGAATCGCAGAGAAGTAGTGGTCGAGAAAGTGAGATGGCTCGAATGCCCGCAGCGCGAACAAGCGAATTCCGTACTATCATGTTTGAATACGGGGCACCGATCAAAGTACGCTGGACAGCGCCTCTAAACCACAGCAAGAGAGATTGGATTGGGCTTTACATGGTCGCCGACAACGCCTCCCGAGAAGTCACTCGTGTAGGCTCTAGTGGCCGCTGGGTGGCTACGAACCCCAGCGTTTACGACTCTACCAGGCCAGAAGAAGGCATTCTCGTCAGCGACAAAATCATGGCTGCCAAAGATAGAACAGATGGCGAGAACCAAGATTGCTACTGGGGCGAAATGGAATTCAAAGGCGATAAACTATGGTGGACGACCGGTGTTTTTGAATTCCGGTATCATCATGACGGCAAGCACAACGTCATGGCTATATCCTTGCCTTTCGAAATCCGTATTCCTCGGTTCGATGATGAAGATGTGGAGCTCGACTGCAACGGCATGGTCAGAGGGCCATTCGAGGATGCTCTTCTTCCTGTCATTCAGAATTGCTTTGATAGGGATCCTGAAATTGCGCCCAGGAATGTGGATGAGTCGTTCGGGAGTTTGGTCGAGAGAGATGGGAAGTTCGCCAAGAGGGTTGTGTTCGCTGTTCATCAAATGTGAGTATTGTGATGCCTATTAGTGAATGAAGCTGATCGAGAACAGGTTCGGCATCGAACTTGCTCCCGAGGTCGTGCAGGCTGATGGAAATGTCAAGAATCTTGCGTGGAGGATTTGCAATGCGAAGAAAGTCTTGGTAAGGCATCAACCGTGGTTCTTCAGGCGTATCTTCGACTTCTAACCGTTGCTCCAGGCCCCCTATAGCATGTCACCCAGTAAAGGAAGAAACACGCCCACGGGAGGTTCATACTGATCATCCGGCATCCCCAATCGTCCAGATTCGTGAAACCTGCAGACCGAATGAATGTACGGACCCAACAGAAGAAAAGTTGTAGAGCTTACCATTTCTACTATGCCCTCCCGTTACCTCAAGACATTTTCCCAGCTGCATTTTCTTCCCCATTTCTCATGAGTCGTGTAGTTTTGGTTTCGATGGGCTTACAAGCTCAGTACATACAGCATCAGGGATTTGGCTTTGCTTCTTTCTATAGCATATCTCATAAATAATCGCATTTGCATATTACCAGGCGGGCGGGAGAAAAATGCATGAACGAGGGCATTTGGTTTATACTGCATAGGTCACGGTAGCAGGACTTTGGGTGGGTGACTCCAGATTGCGCTTCTGAGTTTCAAAAAGTTGAATTGGAATTTTTTTGAGACATAATATCCATGAGTTTCATCATCATTCCTTCTGACTTGACATGCCTTCCTAGGCGAAGTCTTGTTACCTTTGCCGTGCTCTCTGCTACCATTGTCTGGCGGTGGTTTACTTGGATCAAGCCCCTTTCAATCATACATCGCATACGTGATGCCATGAATCGGATTCGCTTCTTCTATTAAGTTTTCGTCAGTCCTGATCACCACTCCCCCCACCATCTGCCCTCTCGACCAAAAGAAAAATCACTCACCAAACCACGTCAACCCCAAATTCCTCCCACTCCCCGGATACAGCAAAAACTGCGCCACGCTCCCCTTCGCACATTCCACCTCCCCGCCTGTAACGGCCACCGTGCCATCATGATTCACTTGCACAGTGGCGATGTGGTCTTGCACTACGGGGCGCGTGGAGGCGTCCCAGGCGTCGCGGGATTGATTCATGCTAGGGCTGAGGGTGCTGATGTTGAATGTGAAGGGGGGTGTACCTGGTAATGATGGAGGGGTTAGAGAGATGGATATGGATAGGGAAGGAGTTGAGAAGGGGTTCCGTAGGGGACTAAGGAGAATCAGAAGACGATTACCGGATAGCGTCCAAGGCCCACCGGGACCGCTTGGGCCGTTTGTTGCGATTGTGAAGTCGAGCATGCAGAGGCCGGCGGCGTTGGAGGGGACATCGAAGGAGATTTCGGTGTAGACCTAAGTGGGATGTTAGGGGCGGGGTTTGGAGAGGCGTGGAATGGGGAGGGCTGGGGTTGTGAGGGGCGGAGATGATCTATTTGGAAGGGGAAATTGGGAAGGCTATGGTAGGAATGGAACGAACTTGATGAGCTCCGTTTTGGATCTGAATGTTGCCAGAGTATTGTGTCCCATAGGCGGTTCTGGGGTTGTCTTGGTGGAGGGGGACGATGAGGTGGGGGAACTCACGGTCTATGAGGAGAGCGAGAGAGGAATGGAGGATGAATGGGGCGAGGGCAAGGAGAGCTGTGAGATGCATTTTCGATGAGGAAGATCAAGAGCTGGGAAACGTTTGCAGAGAAAATGTATAAATACTAAGGCGTCTTTATACATCTCCTAGCCACGAGACGTGACTATATCGTACTGCGTCGTGACATACTTGCTTTCGAGACGCAAGGGTGAAAGTAACGAGGTACAAGTCAGATACGGGGACCGGGCGTACCAAAACGGCGTCTGTGCAACAGGATTTTGTCATTAACTGATGGACGAGACGGGTGTTCCCATGGCGGAATCGAAGTACTGTTCAGGTTGCTGCAGAATCTCTTTTTACCCAAAAGGGGTCGACTGTGATATTTCGTATGACAAAAGACATTGTGAGATGCGGGAATAAATCGAAATCCCTCATCATGTGCGTTGACACTTAGTAATGAAAGCACAGAACCGGTAGTTCAGAAGACTGAGAAACTGCCAGCGTGTGACTTTGATTATCGAACGGGCACAAAACACCTTGATGCTCACTTCCCCACGTCGATTGAGAACGAAGAAGATTTCCATCAGTGGAGACGTCGAAAACTATCGGTCACGTCACGACTCGTGAAACAATCAATGTCGCTCCGTAAGTGCAAAGTTACCAGCACGTTGGTCTTGCAGAGTGCAAAGGTAAGGTGGAATGATGGTGATAGTCCTCCTTTTCTGGAGATGATGGCCCTACCTTAGTTCTACGGCAAAACCTCGGGCATATGACTTCATCGCATCGGAGAAGTCCACCACTGGTTTCTATCACCACTCCCGCAATGATCCTTTTACGAGTCTCGCGATGCTTAAGACCTTACTGGAACCCTCCTCCCTAGGGGTGCTTCGCCGACCATTGTCTCCTCTTCCACGACGACTGCAACAAACGCGTCAACTGCATCTTGCCCCTCCATGGCTTCTCGATGACTATACTCCCCGCTATCATCTCATCTCATCCATTGATGCGTCAAAGAAGAGATCTGAAGCATACGCACATCTTCGAAACTGCAATCTGTGTCCTAGACTTTGCGGCGTGAATCGTTATGAAAAGACGGGAGTCTGTCTTATCGGAGCGGAAACCGTCAAGGTGAACACGGTCGCACCACATTTTGGAGAAGGTATGGAGATAAGATATAATTCGATCGGTGACTATCTGACACCTGATTTTTCCAGAACCCTGCTTTCAAGGACATAATGGCTCCGGCAGTGTGTTCTTCTCGGGCTGCAACCTTCGATGCGTCTTCTGCCAGAATCACGACATTGCTCACCAACGAAATGGCTTCGACCTCACGCCAGAAGAACTGGCAGAATGGTACATGAAGCTCCAGGAGGTCGGAAAGGTCCATAACATCAATCTCGTCACTCCAGAGCACGTCGTACCGCAAGTCGTCCTCTCCATTCTCCACGCACGCGAGCTCGGATTACGGTTACCTATCATATACAATAGCTCCTCCTTCGACTCTCTCGAAAGCCTCAACTTGCTCGATGGTCTCATCGATATCTACCTACCAGATTTTAAAGTTTGGAATAACGAAACGTCGAAACGGTTGCTGAAAGCTGATAACTATACGACTACGGCAATGGAGAGTATCAAAGCGATGCACGCACAAGTTGGTGACCTCTGTTTCACAGCCGATGGTATTGCAAAGAAAGGAGTGCTTGTTCGGCATTTGGTAATGCCTGGGAAAGAGGATGAAGGCAGAGAAATTGTTAAATGGCTGGCGGACAACGTGTCAAAGGATATAATGGTTCACATCATGGAGCAATACTTTCCACGCGCGCATGTTGGTAAACAGCGACGAGGGGCGTCCAAAGAGCAGGATGTGGTTGATCCAGGCGGAGTGAAGGCGCCCGAAGAAACAAAAGCGCAAGTTAGATACGCGGATATCAACAGGCCTGTTAGCAGGGATGAAGTATCATCAGTCCGACAGGCTGCTGAAGACGCTGGACTTTGGAGATTTGTGGAGGCTGCCAAACATGGCGGATTCAACATTTGATGACATTGCAGCTACTTGACGGCATCTCTCTTACGAGCATTGTGAACCTGATGTTGTTCATCGTCCTTTCCCGAGTTGCTATACCTCATTGTGCGTAGCACCTTCCACGATCGGGCGTTTCGACTACATTGTCAAGCCCACATCAACAATGTGCGTTCATCGTATAAGATTGGTGTTTATCCCACCTCTCCATCAGCAAAATTTCTACTCGAAAACCGAAGTATCGTTACAAAGCTACAATGTCTGGAACTAGCGAACTATCTGCGGCTCAGTTGTTGGAGCGACTCGAGGCTGATGAGATTGTGGAGGCATTCAAAGAGCTAAGCAAGGAAAAAGAGACCTGGAAGCGAATGGCCGGAATGTATAAGCAGGCCTTCGACGATGCCACTGATCAATCAGAACAATTCCGAGACTTGCTTTTCGCAACTCAGGCGGAACTCGAGAATGAGAGACTTCTCAACAGTCACATCCAAGCATCTGAATCTTCGCCTCCGACTGACGATACAAAGAGCAAATGGCTCCTAGAGAGCGATTGGATCTCAACGGCCGTGACTCGCGAGTATTTTAGTGCCGTCGAAAAGCTTCTCACGAGACGTTTATATCAGAAAGCACTTATTGATATCGACCTCAATCTCAAAAAACCACTGACCTCCGAAGTTCGCCTGGAAGGCACATTACTAAAAGCTGCGATCCTCCGAGCATCTGGCATGTTCTCAGAAGCAATGGATCAGTGTAACGAGGCCCTAAGTCTGTGCAGTCGGCATTTCAACTTACGAACGCTTCGGCCAAAAGCCAATTTCAGCAAAGGCCTTTGCCTGTTCAAGCTTGGAAGTTTCCCCGAGTCCTGCATAGCCTTTTCTACTATCTCCTCAACCGAGTTCTTTTATGAAAAGGCGAAGGATTACATGAAATCTTGTTCAGACGAGCAGAATGATCTCGCGACACTGAATAATCTACAGGTCTACAGCAGCAAGGGAGAGAAGGCAGCTGTTTCAGGAGAAATCCTACGCAAGCTGAAGGCGGCAGAGACCAACCCAGAGGCGAGTTTCGCTGAAATAAGAGCTCGGGAGGCTTTGAAAACAAAACTTGCGAACTCAGACGTGGTACCAATGATCAACGATGAGGAGGCCGCCTACCGCAATTTCCTAGATCCACTACGCATTCGTCGTCCAGCAGGGTCGTGGGCGCAGTCTCCGTCGACAAACGCGCCGACTAGTCGATCCTCAGAGGAATCTCCTCTCCAGCCTACGTCCTCACAAACGCACAGCAAAGATACCTCGATCAGCTCCGCTGAACCAGTCGAAGAAAAGGTTGCCAACATAACCTCAATCTCTGATGCTGTACGCAACACTGACCACGCTGTTTCAGGTGATGAAAACGTCGAGTCCAATTGCTCGAATATGGGATTGGAGACGCTAGCAGATGGTATCAAGCTTGATATCTCAGAGTGAGGGCTCAGAGTAGAGATACTCATCATTGATCCTTACTAACCTCTCCACAGCGTTTTTCTTGATGTCACCCTAATTCAAGCTTCCAAGCTATAGCTGGGCGCTCGTATCTTGCATAGTTTCTGTAATTCACACAAAATGTTTAACGTCCGTCCATGCGTGCCGGAAAACCACCTGTACCGGAAAATGTAAGGGATACTTTGACTTTACACAGCCAAAACTCAGCACACACCTTAATGCATGCGATAATAATATGTAAATAGCGTACTTTGGGTAATTCTAAGTATGCAGACAACCTCGCGTCTAAATATTACTATTGCATTGTCGCTGCCGCGCCTTGATTTGCAGAGCCCCTCCTTTTATTGTGAAATAGGCTTCGTCTGCTATAACACTGTGAACATCCCCACGTCGCGAGCCACCCTCCGTCGCGAGCCACCCTCCGTCGCGAGCCAAACCATAGGTACTTTGTCTTGCGAGCAATCTCAACTTCGCCAATACATCGGTATATACTTGGTTCTGCGTGAGTTACTATGCTGCGTAATGCTACTATCAGTGACTGGAACCGCCTGCGGCAGCTGATCTGCTAAACGTTACAGTGCTGACTCTAGCTTTGTGGCATGGTCAAGGGCAGCTACGTCATTCAGCTTGCCTGAAAATCGTCGATAGGGCTGGTTAGATGACGAGTTAACAGCAAGGGATAGTATCAGGGCACAAGGCTTATTGGGAGCTGCTGTCGATATTGTGTGAAGAACAGAGGGGTGCTGTTGAGCAGGCTTGATGGATTGGTTGGGAGAATGCAAGTCGAAGAGCAGGTGGGAGCACAGGGTCCAGAATTACTGCAGTGGAAATGAACTTGCAATTCAACTTTAGAAACGCGAACCAAAGGGCACCAATTGAGAAAGGGAGAAGAGCTGTAAGGTTATTTCGTTGTCCGTAGAGTTAAGTGCTATTCTGGAGTTGAGGTTTATAGTAATGTAAGAGATTGTATTGTACGCTATACTATCTTAATCTAGAGTGTGGCGTTAGTCCAGGAGTATCTAAGGCTATCACGTGCCTTTGTTTTTAGATCTCCGTGCAATGTTTCGTATTGTGTCCAGTGTCCAAAGCTTAAATGCATTGCAGAAACTGTCTGGCTGAGCGATATGAAAATCCGTGTTAAATTACATTGCGAGTATTCACTCATGAAATGATCCAATTAACCTTTTCTAGGAGCAGCCTACCGTCTCAAGCCTTCATCAAAAGACAGAAGATCTTTCCACTTCCATGGGACATGGTTTCTGCGGGCGGAAGTCCTTCTCGTACAGACCAGTGCACTATGCGAACCAGGAGGTGAGTCCGTTGCATTGATATCGTGCCAAGTTGCCATGCCCAAATGTTCGATAGATCCCAGTGATACACCGCGCGTATGGCAAACTTTGAGATGCCAGTGACACCAGAGGCGGCCTTCATGGTATTGCTCCTCAATCCAGTCCTCAAGGATCCAGCCACCAGCTTTTCCCTCAGTGTTGCGGACCAAGTGTTTTGCCAGTTCTACAAGTTCCCTTTGCACTAAAAGATAGGAGTTTTCGGCGACTTCCAGTGCGTTTGTCGTCCCTAACGAGTCTATCTCTGGCTCAGACATGACAAACTCTACGCTTCTCAAGTCAGAGCCAAGCTCCTCGAGTGGCGAAAAGTCAACTCTAATACCGTCCTCCAGTGAGCATTGCTTGATGGGAGGCCAAACGAAGGAGAATAATGGAGTAACGACCTGCACTTTCAGTGTTCGTAAAGAAGATCTGCCGAGTGCGAGATGGCGGGCAAGGCTGTTTATCGTGGAAATATTCTTATTTTCTGCTTGAGGGGCGAGGATGATCTGGCCCACTTGATTCTTGGCCGCTTTTTCGGATTTTGTAAACACCAAAGCGATTGTAAGATCAAGCGAGTGCGCGTGATGAATACTAAGCAGTTGGCGAGGAGTTTCGGTCTTGAGAGAGCCGTGAGCTTTCACCTGGATAGAACAAGTGGCATGCTCTTAGAATTGGGCCATCCCTTCGATCAAAGTTTGGTTACATGCAAGTAACCATGTAGGCAGTGGTCGATGGGAGTGAAAGTTATCGGGATGTCGAATCGTGAAGGCCAATTCGTGACCGTGTTCAGCAAAACCGTACACCTCTTCCTCAAAGCAGAATACCCATATCTCATCACGAAGCTCTTGCGGTAAGTCAAGGAGTGATGAGCGGGCCTTGCTTCCGGATTCTTGTTGTACTTGGTCTTCTGCGGAAGTTTGATATGGTAATGGACCTTCCATAGCACGCGAAACGTTTGTGACGAACGATTCAATCAAATGAATAACGATTGTCGTAGGGGCGCAAGATCATGGAGGTACGTTGATGAATCCAAGTCTGAAAGTAGAAGTTGGGGCATAATGCTGAACATCAGCATACAGCACTCCCATGAAAAGACAAAGATTGTTTTGTGAGACTCGGATACTGCAGATGCAGAGAGGGATGATGAATGTAAGGCAGAAGGCTGAAAGATAGCATCTTTATCTTCATCTACGCGCTCTCCGAGTCTCCACCCAGCACAGACTATGGCGCCTGAGACGAGGGCTGAGCAGGAAGAACGAATCAAGCGCAGGGCTGAAGCCAAGATGATGATGGGGATCACAATAGTCGTGGACATTATTGCTGCCGGTGAACGAAGCCACCATGACACAGTGAAGGGAGGTGACAGTGGCATGCCGCCCGTCACAGCACTCAGCTTAGCGCATGCAGAAGTGTGGATTTTTGGTTGAAGTCCCCGAGCTGGTGTAGCTCAAACGGTCCAGGAATTTACGATATCTTCTAATTATGAAGTTGAGCTCGTCGCCCTGATCATATACGAAAGCGTTTTAGATCCCACAGCCTCGATGCTTCGCAAGGATTTATAACAAGGAGCCGACCGCTTTGGTATATGTTTCGAGGGATAAAACTTACGTGAGCAGGGTTATACTTGCTTGAAGTTAAAGTACCTCTCATATTTTCCGGTATAGGTGTTTTTCTGGCACGCGTGGACAGACGCCAATACATTTCCTGTCTCCTGAATAATTCTCAATCTTCTTGGACCAATCGTGTCTTGATGGTTGTCGTTGATAGATGCGGACTAAATTAGACAGCGAATTGACACAGCGCGTCTTTGTTTGACGAAACATTCCCGTTTACTAACAATGTTAACTCCTTGTTTTACTATTCATCATTTCTTTGTTCTATGCCCACCTCCCAGCCATGTTAGGTCTCGATCGAACTTGACCTTTTCCGTAAAACAAAGAATGTCGAGTGGGCACCTCAACAAATCCTCACACTCGATCAATCCGTTCCAACCTTTGGGCAAAAGGCTCTAACGATGTGTCGTCCTACTATTACCAACAGTTCATGATGAGTAAAGGCTGGAACAGTTGGGGTGGGCTCCAACCTCGCTCTGCTGGTCGCTCGTCTGAGACGGACGCAGCCGATAATGACCTGAGCCATAAAATTCAGGTACTGATCTCTGATCCTCTATTTTGTATCAGATATGCTACACACATATGACGGTTTATGCTGACAGTGATGTTTACGTACAGCGCAATGAACAGGATAATTCGTTTTATCCTTCGGGCAGAACCGTTCCAATTTCACCACCAAACGTTTTGTCCCCTCGGTTCTCAAGTCTGCCGAAAGTATATCAGAATGTCCCCATGAAGCCGCATCCAATAAAAAAATCTCCACTTGAACCGCGAAAACTCGCCAACATATCGCCTGAGATCTATAGTCCATCATGGTTTGACCCCGAAGAAAATCAAAAGGCGATTTCAACACCCTCTATCTTCAAAACTGTGCTAAGACAGTCGACTCCTGAGACTTCAGTGCATCCACCGCGTATTTCGCAAAACCTCGCTCAGCCCAAGGCAAAACAAGAACAAAGCCCCTTGAGCCCACAATATAATGCAGATGGTGAAGAGGAGGATGATGCGAGCAAAAGGTATAACTTGACAGGGCGGAACGTGGAGGAAAACGTACACGAAAATGCCGAAAACGCTGTTACGGAACAGACGAGTGAGCAAGAAGGGAAGGCAGGTGATCAGCCGGCCGAGTTGGAGCAGGAAAATAGCCATAAGTCAACTCCTGAAGCGCAACCAAATTGGACATCTCCCTCTCCATCCCCGTCGGTTTTCTCCGCGATGTCAGCAACGGAGTATGCTCTACGAGGGTTACCGGAAGAACGACAGGAACGTCTGCGACGCTTTCTGACCACTGACTCCTCTGAATTCTCGTGGAATGAATCTCGACCTAAGTCATCCATACGTTCCTCTAGAACTAATTCACCTATCCGAGATTCCGCTGTGCTAACTCCGCTCCGTCTGCATCAAGAGTCAGAAGCATCACCCATGCCTTCATACCTCAGGTCGGATTTCTCAAACCATATTAAATACATGACACTCCGTGTCGGGCTTGCGCGCTGTTCAGTTCTCAGGCTCACTCGACCAACTTCTGCGGTGAGTGTTGCCGAGTTTACTTGTCTTCCGATTGCAAAAGCGCTCGGGTACGAACCATTGGAGGGCAGATGCTGGTTCTGGGTTGGTCTTGCACAAGCGGCGAGAGGAGATTGGACAGCTTCCCGGGTAGCATTTGAGGAATCTATCAATTGCGGGATTGAATATCATCATCCGCCGATAATAGAGACCGAAAGTCTGCATCGAGAACTGGAAAATGCGAGGAAAGAAGAACAGCGTCTACGATTTGGAGGGGCGGGGTATTCGGCGATGGATCTCAATGAGGAGTCAAGATTACGACGGCAGACAAATGAGGTGATAGCCCCTGGAATACTGAATGACAGCCCTGTTTGGGGTTTTAGACTCACTAAAGACGGACATGATGGGCTGAGGGAATCAAGGCCTGAGAGATTTAGCGAGATGCATCAAGACCGAAAGGGGGAGGATACGCAAGTGGAAGCTCCATATGCTTCCAGTCTCAACGTCGAAGCCACTTCGAGTGATGGTGCAGCGTTGACCTCGGCAACAAAGAGTATCACCGAGCGTCGTGCGATTGACCTTCCGCCCCTCGACCTATTACAGATACAGTCAGACGGAGAGAATTTCCAAAAGAAAGTGGAGAAAAGAGTATCTGCAGAGCCAAAACAAGATTCGCCTGAGAGCCCGCAAGTTCAAGAGAGTGTGGAAGAATCTCTACCCTTACTGACTGCGCCCTTGCCGGTAATGGAATCACTTGTTGAGCAAGAAGTACAGCTGGATGAAGGGAAATGATGATCTTGAACCAGATAAGCAGATGTATCGGAAAAGCTGGCATGGTTTTGAAGGATCCTACGACCAAGCGGATCGAAGTGATTTCTCGTACTCGAGACAACAGGCTCCCTTTGCCCCAGGTATACACTATGCTGCAGGATTTTCTCCAGTACACAAAGCACAGGACACGAGAAGCACAGATTATGCGGATTTTCTTGCGGCTAGCTGCAATTCTCTTTCTCCTGAGGAGAATGTGCCGAGTTCTCGGTCGAAAGGAGAAGGTTCGAGGCATTCTTCAGAGTTCAATACACCTAATTCACCGGCGGCATCATTTCGTTCGGGGCGTTCGGGGCGTTCGGGCCGAATCGACCCGGGTCTTCTCTGGATGCTCGAACAATTGTTTACTGCTCAGCAAAGATCCGAGCTACTGGATCTAATCGATCAAGAGAAATTCAAATGGAAGCATATCGAGGGATTGGTTGTGAGTAATAAGACCGCATTTGATGGACTTAAGAACGAGGAGTATCAAGCACAAGGATTTTTGACCGAGAAGGACTTCCAATGTCTGAGACAGCAGAATCAACCTTTTGACTTTTTGAACGAAAAGCAGAAGGATGAGTTGGTAGAATTATACCACAGGAGCGATGATCCACTCAGCTGGGAACGTATCTGGCTCAATCTAGTCGAGAGTGAAGACACCAGGCGGCTTGCTAAATTAGGTGTTGAGCATATACGTGAAAGGGGACACCTAGTCGCGTCAGACTTCACTATTAGATGTCTCATAGGGTTCGTTTAGAATCGAGCCGAGACATCGATTTCGGCCCATCGTCGGAGCTAGGCAGGGAAGAACAGACTCCTGGACTGAGCATGGCTGAAAAGTGAAGCATAGGAGTCGACCGGTTCCTCCTCAGCGTTCGGCTGCTGAGCGGTTCGGCTGAACGGAGGGGATTCCGCGGACGGTTCCGCGATGATGGAATGAACTAAAGCGTCGAACTTCACTTGGTATGAGAGGTGGAAATCATCGGGCAGCAACGACTCTCCTTTCGGCGCTTTATTACTCGAGTAAGATGGTGTTTTGGCTCTCGATCTCCTTTACCATGTCCTTGGCGTTGCGGATACGAGTGACAAATCTGCAAACGGACGTCTGGACTCCAGAACCATGGCTTCGGTGGCCGCTATGATGAAAAGCGTATGCTAGAGTTCGGATCGATCTGCAGGTCGACTGCTTTCGTGCATTGATCGTGACCGGGAGCGCATCCCCGCATCCATGAGGCTTTGGCCAACGATATGCTCGAGGTTTCGACTAGAGTTGCACCAACATCGCGTGCCTGCTGTAGTATCGGCTCAAAGTTTATTTCCCAAACTCTCACGTTGTGCCACGCAGAGTGAAGACGAAGTTTATTTTCGGTCGAGACAAGTGTCAAACTCTATGGAGAACTACAGGTCGGACATCGGGCCTTTCCAAAGTCTATGTAGGGGAACGTTGCTGGGTCTGGATCCCTTTGCCCAGGACCTTCTCCGTTTTCGATTGCTAACTTCCAAGCGATGGATTAAGCTTCGAACGGTGCGGTCGCGCGCATGTGAAGGTTGATCGAATCTTAGCCAGGGGAAACCGTTGGGCCTCAGTCCAGAGTCCTTCCATGTGTTGAGACGACTTCACCACTCTCCGCAACTTCATCCGATTCCGATTCCATCGCATAGCTGTTGATGGACTACTCCATGCTCAGGGAGAGGTCACGGTCTCGCGAGGTGTTTGAATGCTGCAACCTGTGTCAATCATGTTCTCCTAAACCGCAGTAGAAGAACCCTCAAACCGCAGCTAACATTCCTTCCCCACTGACTCAGGGACACGGGACAGAACTTTATTTCTCCACAACGCCGGCAATACGATCTTATCCACCATGTGGCTTGATTCCAATTCGTTTTCAGCCATTAAATAAGCTTCGAGGCGAGTCGTCATCTGTCAATGCAAATCCTGAGTCGCACGACGCCCGTAGGGCCAGACACGGGCTCATCATTGACGGCACACCACCATGCTGGATCACCTAATCGATTTTGGACGATTCCAATTGGTAGCCTGTGATCGCGAAGGACTCTGTCGAATAGGAAGCTCTCCCATCCTCGGACATCTCCATTGGCTTGTCAATCCATTGGGCGTCTGCGAACAGACCTCGATCTCCTTTGGTTTCCCGAAAATCCTGCGTCTATAATGCATAAACCAGGAACACATCCTTTCTAATATCCACTCTTTTCTTTTTCCTTTGTGACTGTCTCTCTGATATTGCATTTGACCTTGCACCAGATATTCGGGAATCTCCTTGGGACTGCGCAACTTCAGAACATCCTCGGACGCCGATACCATGGCAAGTCATATACCGGACCCGAATTTGATACCTGCTCCTCCTTCAGCCAATGCTCGAGCACTCGCTACTGCTTTTGCAGGAGTTAACATCACTCTTAATATCCTCTCGTTCTTCATGTTCGGTGGAAGGATGTACTC
This sequence comes from Hysterium pulicare CBS 123377, assembly GCA_000467715.1. Lineage (NCBI taxonomy): Eukaryota > Fungi > Ascomycota > Dothideomycetes > Hysteriales > Hysteriaceae > Hysterium > Hysterium pulicare. Next base: position 75,370 of record AJFK01000894.1, read on the forward strand.
GAGGCTTCGACCTGCTTTCAGGCTGGGCTGGGATGACTACATCTGCTGCATCGCATATGTATGTGAATAGCTCTCTGTGCGGTTTAGATCCTGAACTGACACAATTCACTAGGCATTGGTAGTAACAGATTCAGCTCTTATTCTGGCTACTACTGGTTGGGTTTTCACAGGGAAAGAAGCAGAAGTCACGCTTGCTACAATTGAACATGGCTACCGACTTGCTACTTTCGCGCAACCCATCTGGTCTTGGACCATGGCGGCTATCAAGGTCAGCGTAGCGTGCATGATACTCCGACTACAGCACGAAGCCACATGGCGTCGCTTTCTCTACGCCATGATTGCAGTCCAGATCGTCACAGCAACCTACAACAGTATCTTCCAGCTTACTCAATGCATTCCACTTCGCAAAGCCTGGGATTTACTTGGAATTGTACCAGGGAAATGCGTAAGCAATGCCGCGCAACGTATAAGCGTTTCCTGTGTCTCCGCAATCAACATCCTCACCGACGTCGTCTTCTCCTTGGTTCCGATAACGTTCCTCCGCAAAATCCAACGGCCCACGCGTGAAAAGGTTGTCATCGGCCTTCTTATGGGCCTGGGTATACTAGCATCCGTTGCGTCTATCGTCAAAACTATCTATACCAGCTCGTACGGTCGTACACACGACGCACTTGCGAATGGTGTTGCCATTGGAATGTGGTCTTGCATCGAAGAACAACTCAGCTTCATCGCCGCATGTATCCCATGCCTCAAATCGCCCTTCCAACGCTTCCTATCGTACTTCGGAATCACCTCGTCGCATGGTAACAAGACAGCTTACGGACACAACAGACCTAGCGGCGGATACGGACAGATGTATGGGGACGGCAAAGGCGGGTCGAGCGTCAACACTAATATCCGGATGAAGAGTATGAAGAATAGCGCGGATGCCGCGAGCGAAGAGAACATCTTGCCCGCCGATTCCAACGTCCCCAAGGGAGAGATCTGGTGTACCACCGAGGTGCAGATGGAAGAGGAGCGAGTGGGGGGTAGTTCGAGGAGGGGGAGGAAGCATTCGACGACTTGGGAGGAGGGAAGTGAGGTTAGCCAGGAGCATTACGAGAGTGCGAAGGCAAGAAATAGTGCTAATGCTATTTGATGTTGAAAAGTAATATCTTCGGAAGGTTATTTGTTCGTTCTGTATGTATATTTTTGAGTTTTGAGTTGTATGTATATACGCGTAATGAGACGTACCCAATGTTTTATGTTAGCAGCGGTTCATTATTCTACACATGGATGTACTAACATTTCATAGGACATATTCAGACATCTGATCAATCGTCCATATCAATAAAGTTTCAATACGCATCTCACGCACCGAACACCCTGACACATCCCCTGAAGCGTCGTTGCTCTTCGTCAGCATGA